>CM040755.1:4420062-4457562 GCA_022829145.1 Albula goreensis | reverse complement strand
ATGAGAGGAACCTTCCCAGGGGTCACCTGACCTCATCTGTGGATTTTGATTGGAGGTCATCTTCGCCCATGCTCTGTGTGCTGAAGCAGGGCTGGGCTGAGCCCAGTATGAGCTTTGAGCAGACCCTGGGTCTCAATTTCACTGTGGTGCTTTCAGGCCAGGCTATACTCAGTCCTCTGAAACTATGGGCGTCATGAACAACACGGAGTATTTTTTTCCAGTTTCACTGGGAAGAGTTTAAAGTTCTGTCCTTGCGACTGAATTATCATTTTTTTGTTATTTTTTACATGCATAATGTACATAGATGTATACTTTTTTGTATGCTGCACCACTTTATAAAATACATGTATTTATGATGAGATTATGAATTATATAATGAATGTGGTCTGCCTTGTTTTACCGCTCGGTAATGAAACTAAACAGTTTCACAGTGTTTCTAACCTATCATGTACTCAGATTTCAGCAGTAATTACACAGTGCTCATGTTTTCCAAAGGCACTGCAGACAACTGTCCATCCGTCCCGCCAGCGAGCCAAACCTCAAGACCGAGCGTTAAGGAAACTTCGGTCCGAACACGCCGCTCTGAGTTAACTCCAGACTATTGTGGATTGTCTACTGCCATGACGAGCTCAGACATTTTCTTCATCTCTTTGACACTCTTGTACCTGTTTTGATTGGTCGCTGTATGTACAGCGAAGGCTTTATGGTGTGTGTGACCCAGCCTCTGTGGGATGAACGTAACTAAAATGGCAGTGAAGCAGCAGTTTTGTCTCTCCTGTGTTTCTGTGGGATCCAGAACATTCCGGACCTGGGAGGAGGGTAGAACAGACCTCAAGGCAGTGCACACAAGGTCATCAGAGACTTCAGATCAGAGAGAGAGGGTACAGAAACATCTTCGCCGTTTCACATGAAATACGATGGTCCTGGCATAACTGCTTATCCACAATACATGTGAACAGATTGGCCCTCAGGTCATGTTAAAGTTTTTGCACATGAGTTTGTGATTGGAGCAGATGGGACTACCTCAACCAATCACATGCTCTCTTAAGTCTTTTTGCACCAGCAAAACAGTTTTGCACATAGTACATGCTTAAGTAAAAACCCCACAAACATTTTAGAGTCCAGTGCAATGAAAAAAAATACATATATACTGAATAATGTGTGCTTCATTGATTAAAACAGAAATCTTTCTAAGAAACCTTTCTAAGAATTTTACTTTCTTAGAAAAAACCTTTCAAAACCTTTTTAGAAACTTTTTATACATCATGTAATGTCTGGCAGAGATTACATTTGAAGGTGAAAGTGATTCTTTTATCCTGATGTTGCATACACCACAGTTAATTTCTAAAATTACATTCATAAATTATATCAAGGAATACATCATAATATTACATGACTGACATCAGAAAAAAACGTAAATGTCCTTTTTTTGATCAATGGATCTCTTGTTGACATAGCACTGGCTCACGGCATGGAGGATGTTCATTTCCTTTGCAGATATATTTACACATTTCACATAAAACTTTTGATGTGTTGATTTCATCCTAGTGGCTTTAATTGTTCATCATTTGTATTGAAAATAAATTATGTTTTAAAAATATGTTGTTTTTACACAATTATAGAAGTAATCACAGCAGCAAGGATATCCAGACTACCTTAGAGCAAGCATATACACTTTGCAGATCTGGCACAAATCACTGTGAAATAAAATTCTATTTAATTTTCTACATTTAATGGAGGGTACAAACAGCAATTACAGTACTGTACGAGGGTAAGTCTTGCTACTAGGGTTCCAGTTCATACATGCACAGGTTTATTCCAAACAAAACATGTCCTAATCATGTCTCTGAGATCCGTGGATGACTGCAGACAAGTACTCATTAATATACTTGTATTAGTCTAATTAGGGTGAGATTTAAGTCCCTCGATGATGCCAAAACTGCCGTTTTGACATGGTGTAAATTGAAGAGTGGGGAATTCTTCAGGGGAGGGTTAGAGAGATGGAAACACCGCCTTCAGAAGTGTACACACCCAGATGGAGGACGTGTAGAGATAGAATGGCTTCACGTTTTGATATTTTTGTTTAATAAAGGTTTCTTTTGATTTTGTAGCTCTCGAATGTTGTGGCTGTAAATAGTTTAGGAGTGATGTCTCCATCTAGTGGTGATAATTGAGTACTACTACTCCTTTTAGATAATTATAGTTTCCTTTCAATTCACCATGGGTGCATTCAGAACTCTATACACTCCCCATTTTTCTAAGAACTTTTGTGCAATTTATTTAATATATGTATTTATTTAAGAAAACATAGACTATGCCACATATGGAAAATGGACTGCAGCTGCAGTTGAATAATGGACTAGCCACATCAGCAGTGAATAAATAAATAACATACTTAATTGGAAAAAAAAGTGTATCTTACAACAAATATCAACTATATACCATATAATTACTGTTTGTAATATTTAATGTACTGTGTTATTCATACAATTAAATTATAAAATCCACATACCATCATAATAATTTGTTGTAAGATGCATAAAAATGTACCTCGCAACAAATATTAACTATATACCATATAATTACTGTATGTAATATTTAATGTACTGTGTTATTCATTCAATTAAACTATAAAATCCACATACCATGAATAAACAAATTCCAATCAACCCAAGATTTGAATACATTATAATTTACACAAGCTGCCAACATCCCTGAAGAACAACCGCATAACCGCAAAGACAGTCCGTGACAAACGACCACCATTTACTGCCCAGCCATAATGTGTGATGGTTTTACAGCGCAGTTAAAAATGACAGACTTCCCAGCCCTAGCCTCCCCGTGAGGTTTTACAGCTGAACCGTCTTTTCCAAAATGCTCGCGCTGTGGAACGGACTGTCAATAACAGATAGAAAAGCTTATTGGGATTTATATTAAATTTACACATGTCTGGAAAGGTGGAAAGGGCTTTGAACACAATAATGTTCATCCCCTTCAGGAACAAAGGAAATTTCCTTCAAACACCACCCACACACACACACTCACACACACACACACACACACACACACACACACACACACACACACACACACACACACACACACACACACACACACACTCAAATACACACAGCCAGTAACTCACACACACACACGTTTAAGCACCTTTACTCTGTTAAGCTAAGCCACAGCAGTCGTAAAATTATTCCTTACCAACAGCAATATTTGGTGAAGGAATTAAAAACAACTATTTAAATGTTATAGGATGGAAGACATTCATATGGAATAATGCCGCTGAGTTTCTCGGGCTGCGTTGTTGCTTGTCATATGCTTGTCAAGATAAATGATTATATGCAGAACATTATATGAGAATTTCCATAGAACGAGCTCAAGGGTTTATAGAGACTTCATGAGTACTTTTTGGCTTCACTGCTCTCTACTAAAGAACTGCTGGGATTTGATAGTAAGTCATATAATTACAGAAACAATTTTTGATTGAATCCTAACCATATAGGAGCTGTGACATGGATGATTATGTTTTAGTTAAAATCAGGTTCCCATGGATAGCTATGTTGTGCTTTTTCACCTGTAATGCAGTGAAGGAGGGTGGGCGTGAGCTCAGCTTGCTGCATTTGTGTGTGAGGACCTGGTCAGCTTCTCATCCATCCAGCAGCTAGAGATGATTAGCTGTGCTAGCAATTCATGGTCTCTGGTTGTGTTTCATCCTTTTATTTTACTTCATTTGATTTGTAGGTCTACTGAAATTTATACAGTCACATCATTACAGATCTCTACACAAACACATGATTGGTGTTAAATCAACTCTGACAGAGTACATATCCCAGAGTTGAATGAACACTTATTGCGTAGCTCTTGTGGTGGTTTTATAACTTTTATTTTTTTTTTTTTTTAGCAATTACAGTATGTCACTCAGGTTTAGAACTAAATGTTTAAGTGATATAAACGTTTTGAACATCATGAAATACCATCCTCAGATATTTTCGTTTTAAATCTACTGTAAAGTAGTACGAACTGTCAGTAATTAAAGACAGAATACAGGGAAGCACATCTTCATATGCGGTCTAATCCTCTTAATACGCTGCAATGGTCCCTGTTGAGCACAGTGATCGTGTCTAAGCCAGTATTAGCTTCTCGCTGTCTCCGGTTTTACGAACCTTCCACAGATGCGGATGCAGGAGGTGTGGCGCGTGCCTCAGAGAGAGCGGCAGCGGAACTGAGAACATCGCACTTCGCTGATGGCTGACAGGTGCGGCTACGTCGCGGCTTTATTAAGCAAACGGTACATCACTTTTCATCAAACTGTCACAAGAAATGAAATCGTCAAAATGGCGATTATCCAAGCACCCCTACATATATTTCAAACATTCGTTGAAAATTCCTTATCATTTTTCATTTTGCAGTAAGAGTGCATTGGAAGTGTTTTATTATTTTAATACTTATTTTCATTTCACAGTAGAGGGGACGCAAAGTTGTGTCGAATAAAACTATGAGATTTATTATAAATTTGGGATTTGTGCTAGTGGATAGATGTGACTCCTTTGATTTCTGTGTTAACTAATAAAAGTGTGAGGAGGACGAGAGAGTGGGAGAACCAAACAAGAAATGAGACACCTCATCCATCTCTTATGTGCCATTTTATAAAATGACACGATTTTTTTTTTATTATTACACAAGAGCATTCCTCTACACTAATTTCCATTTGTACAATTGTCTGTCTCTTGTAAACAAGTGTAGGTAACAGATTAAGGGATAATGTGTCAAAGTGATTCTGGTGAATCAAACGCAAAAAAATGCTATGCCTTAAAAAGTAATACTAGGTTCTCTCCACTAGATGGGGGTATAACCCCTAAATTACTTTTCAGCAGCAAAACACAGCACTGCACTTGCTGCCTGTGTCTTCAGAAATAATGCAGGAATATTCACTGGCTTTAAACGTACAGGAGCTTCCGCTGTTTTGATCTGCAGATTTTATATGCTTGATCTCCAGGCATTAAAGGGAATGCTTGCTGGTGGGATCATTTTTCAAGTTATGTAAATGCAACATGCTTTTTAAACTTCAATGTTTCAACACACATAATAAGGGATTAGAGTATCTATGGGCTTGTCCTAAATTTGAATTTTTATGCAAAGCATGTAACTAAGGATGTCAACAACCCCCTCTCCAAGGACAGAAATGTTAGATACCCTTCCCAAAATGATTTCAGTTTTTAAATATATATTACATTGAAGGGTAAATTACTGTAACATTTCACCGCCATCTTTGTGACACAAGGCCTGATAATGTAAATGATTTTTAAATTACGACACAAAGACAGCTGCCGAGGCACCGAATGTTCCCAGCAGCTCTATTACAGTAACAGTGGTTGATTGAATTCAACTGCTAATTGACTCAGGCTCTTGGGAAGATAATTTCTTGAGAAGATTATTTCTGGTCTTGCTCATAAATAGGTAATTTCTGGCTTTGTTCAGCAACACAGGTTTCAAAAGTAACACTGGTTCTAAGATAAAACTAGCCAAAGAAAATCTCAAATCATCTCGTCTTTGTGATATTCCCTCTAAAAACATGATTTCCTGTGGCTTAACAAAGGCAGATCTAAAGCATTGAATGGAAGTTTTACATTGAAGTAAGTATGCCGATCCAGTAAGGTAGAAGAGACGGTTCGTTTTCTGGCCTTCCTCTTGTGCTGTCTCGCCTTGTAAGTCCCTCTGGATAAGAGCGTCTAATAAATGCTTTTAATCTCCTAAGAAAGTGAACCTGCTGATCGCATATCAAAAGTATCTCCGAATCGCCGCAACAGTAGTCACCGGCAGCTTTGAAAACCACTCTTAAGCCGACCATTGCTATGGCTACAAAGTTTGCGGCACCCCGTGAATGTCAGGAATTATTGTCCCTTCAGAATAGAAACCGGAGTCGAATCCCAGAACTGAGCGCTGTCAATCGCCTTAGCCGCTATAGAATTCGGTTAAGAGCTACTTGACCGTCTTCCCGTGGTCTGATCCAGTCTCAACGCGCACTGCATGCCAGCGAAGCGAGCTCAGCGTTCTGCCCCAATCATTAATGAGGATTATTACATTAAGTTATACTGAAGGAGTGGAAGGCAGGTTCACCAGTCCTATGACCTGAATTCTGCTCAGATTCTTCTTCTTCTACATTAATTCATTCTAAGAGTCGAACACAATTCTACATTTACACACACAAATTGAGGCATTTTGTATATTAATTGGAGTCAACTTCTCTGCATTTAGTTTGGAAAATAAGTGTGGCAGAACATTTATATTCAGGCCAATTAGTATAAGTCCATGATATATAAGATTGTGAATCTTGAGGATTGTCTATCCCAGTTTGGTGAGACATTCCTCTCAGAATTGTTTGAGTGCTTGTGTAAATAGTGCAGAGTCTCACACGGTGAGAGACGTGCTCTGCTTAAGGTTTGCACACCTCGTGGCTGCTGCAGATCCCAGCTGGGACAGGCAGAAGACAGATGGCTCCAGCCAGCAGGAGTGAGGGTGATCTGACATTTATTGATGCCTCACCCACATGAATGATGTGTGCTGTGAGTAGTGCTCTCTTTATTTAATAATGTCACCGGGACTCAGCAGCATTTTCCTTTAAATAATCACAGCTTCAAGGAGCTTCCTGTCATTAGCGCCTCTGTTCACCAGGTTACTTGTGTGTGCACTGTGTACAAGTATGTGTGTGTTTGTATGTGCATGCACGTGTGCATTATTGCATGCATGTGTGTGTTTACGAGTGTGTGTGTGTATGTGTGATTGAGTCTGTGTGAGTGTGTTTTTCTGATTCTTGGTTAAATGAGGATGTCACACATCCATCCTGGCTTGTGTGTGCATGCTGTGAGCATGTGTGTGTGAGTGCACTTGCATGCTGTGAGCATGTGTGTTTGGTGTGTGTGTGTGCATGCATGCTGTGAGCATGTGTGTGTGGTGTGTGTTTGCATGCATGCTATGTGTATGTGTGAGTAAGTCTGTGTGAGTGTGTTTTTCTGATTCTTGGTTAAATGAGGATATCACACATCCATCCTGGCTTGTGGGGACCGGGGGCCTCAGGTGCTGCTGACCCTGTTCTGGGCTGCTGGGCCTCAGGCATCTCTAAGCTCCTTCCAGGGGCATCTGCTCCAGGGTCAGAGGGAAGAGCAAACCCATCCGCTGCCCCTGCTTTGAGTCAGGCACATCTCTGCATGCTGAGCCAGGGACTGTTATCCACGCTGCTTCCCCTCCATTTCAAGCCTGGGAAAAGTTATTTAGGAAAGTTTTTCCATTTTACAAAAGTGTGACTATTCTTCAGCCACTCCCACCCAAACTCCCTCAAAAGAATATAGTAAACTTTACTGAATTTGTCATTAAGTGAAGAGGTGATCTAGTTTTTACCAAAAACATACTGTTGTGGAGTTATATATTCATTCATAATACAGCAGGCTAAATGGAAACTTCCATTAGGTGTAATCATAACATGGAAAACCTGAGAAATGTAGTCATAGAAACAGATATGCTTGTGCGATCGGCTAAACATCAGAAACATTGTCTCGAAGGCCTGGTATGATCCTTTCCTCAGACTCAAAGCCAAACACAGGGCTAACTACTCCTGCACCGGAAATCTACAGCACCTCCCGCATATACCATCCTCTTATAAACACCATTAATGCCAGTTCATTGTCTGAAAGTCTCTTTCTACTGAAGTGTGCTCTTTCTTTGAGACAGGTTGCAGAAAGGGTTTCATTAACAAGCCAAATGCCCTTAAGGAAACGGCTTAGAAGCTGCCACATCTGCATAATTCATTCCAAGTTACCTCATGAAACTCAGTGGTTTTTTTACCTTTTAAACTCTGTGTTCTTATTATACCCCATGCAAACACTACTAAACGTGGTGTCACTGCCAAAGGGATCATAATCCTTATTAGCAACTTCAGAGGCTGTTCGGTTAAAAGAATTTGCATTTTGTCTCCTGAGAGAAAAACCGAATATGTGTACATTACTCGTGTGCATCGCCGTCACGGAGGAGTATTTAATCCTTTTATGTACATGACACTAATCATGTCTGTGTCTTAGAAATTATGAGTAATCCTCAAAGAAAATACAGAAAATGATGACTTATGAAGATAATATAAACACCATTCTTCAAAGAAGAATGTAGCACTTGTTGTATTTAACACTTGTCAGATACTATACAGAATACGACACATATTTTTTTATTGTTTAATTCTGTAACTGAATGTTCTGTACTGTAGTGTTTGTCATTCCAATAGCAATTTTGAGGAGAACTGGTTTCAATGGGGGTGGCAGAATCACCCTATTTGCAGCACAGCGCCTCCTGCTGGTTTGGAAGAAAACAAATTAATGTGAGCTAATAAGTCATAAGGTGAGAGAAATTGTCTCATCCAGTGATCCTTTCAAAATGAAGATGACGAAGGAAACATTGAGTATGGTCTCAGCAAAGACACAAAGACAGCGGAAATGTCTCTTCTAAGATGTAAATTAAACATGATGCTTTTAGTGAAGGATGTGAGGCAGAATACTTAAACAACAGTTTAAATCTCCTTTTGAGATGATGTTCCATTTATGTCTCTCCTCTTCATTTTCTCAAGGACAAAAAAACAAATTTAATTACAGTGTGGTGAATTGGTCTCTGTGTTCATGTGCCGTGTTAACTGCGATATTCTAAACGTGTTATTTTGTCATGTTTAGAGGAATTACCAACCAGTAAAAGAGGACAGTCCTGTAATTTATTGCTTTTCATGGTTGTCTGCATTTAGTTAAAGCTGAAGGAGCGCTGTACCTGTGTTCTAAAACCACATGAAGCGAGAGTCGATATCGTCATGATCAGTCACATTCTGTCCTGACATGGAAAGGCAATCATGATCGATCTGTGATGTCACCGACGTTTTTAATCCCAAGACACCTGAGTCGCAGCTGTGACTCTGATCTGTGCCTGCATGCTGTTCCCCATGGCGCCTTGCGCCGTTTCACTGGGTTCAATCACAGTTCACCTGCCAGTCTGTCTATCTGACTTCCCGTCGACCTACCTACCGCTGGAGATACAGTATTCTTAATCTGGAAATCGAACAAAGTTTATTTTTAATGAAAATGGGAGAAAATCAGATAAAAAAATATAATGGCCTAAAACTTAGCCAGCTTGGATTATAAAATATTAATGGAAATTTCTGGGAGTAAATTGCATTTTAATTTCAAACATTGACATTGTTTCCGATGTAGGCTTAATGGAGAATTGGTGCAGTGCAGGGAAGGAGTTCAATCCTTAGCCTATGTTCTGCTGTGTAAAATCCTGCTCATGGATTTTACCACTAGGTGGCACTATTTACCAGAATATAACTGTAATCTTATACAAACTGTGAACTTTCTTAATGTCCAAGTGCCCTTTTTGGAAAATCAGAGAATGTTTTGGTGATAATTGATAAACCTAGCAATGTAAGGATCAATATTTTTGGTATTCACGGTGGTTTGTCTGGGTCTATCCCAACAGAGTAATTTCTTCAGTTCAGCTTAATTTTTGTTGAGCACAGAGAAGCATGTGTGTATGCTGAAATGTGTTTGACAACCCGAGCTATTGTAATGTCTTTAAAGAGAGATCAGGTCAGCGTCCAGGAGGCACAGAGGTACTTTGAGCTTTCTGACCCAGTGTCACAGTTTGGATGTGACGCTGGGTTTGAGATGGTGGGGCCTGTCCACACGCTAAACTGGTGCCTGAACAGGACGAAGCACACGGTGGCCCCCTATATGAACATTCAGGGCCAGCTGGGATACTATAGACCTCCAGTGCAGTGCCAGACTTTGTGTCCCTGACTGGTGTTAAACCAGAAACACAGGGAGAGAGGAAGGAAGCACAACCTTTTCCACCAGTTAACAGGATCACGTGGAGTAGCCGCGTGTGCGTAATTGCTGCTGAAATGTTTACAGACGGGCCTAAACCCATGCATCCTTAGTCTCCGCTGGGTTAGAGCGCGGCGAGGCGCTGGAAATGGATGAAGTGGTTTTTTACCACCAGAGGGTGATCGGCCCTCCCTCTGTAAGCCCACTTGGCCTCTCTGTAGCTCTCGCTTTCCCCACAGAGTGAGAGAGACAAACAGCCTCTGTGCTGTGATCCATCAGTTTTACACAGAATGGCTGCAGGACAGAAAGCCTTTCCAAAATGCTAGCAGTAATGTATTTTACTGGCCTGCAGTAGCTGTGCAGTGAAACTGAGCTGCGCAGACGGGCTGGGAGTGATCAGGTGTGTCAGAGGAGGGTGGGGGGGGTTTCTGAGACGATGAGACCGGTGAATAAGGCCTGATTCATTAAAACAGCTCCCCCATACTGAACTTCCTGCTCCTGAGCTTTCACAGCCAGCGTGTCCTCCACTCTGCTGTAAATGCCAGTCCCTGTGTCTAATTACTGCAGTCTGAGGAATCTGCTCATTTCTCTCAGCATCGCTTACAAATATCAGTCAATATTTCACATCACCCCTGCATAACTCAGCTTTATTTTTCATGTCCTCTGAATTATCATGTCCAATAAAATGCAATTCTGAATTTTTATCCAATGAAATGTTTGGGCAGGGTGACGTGTGTCTGAAACGGGCTGCTGTTTTCCAGGAGTCCTTCTTCCACTGGGCTTTTGGGGTGACCGAGGCTGACTGCTACGGCGCCATCGATGTCGACACGGGAAGGACCGTCCTCTTCGTCCCCAAACTGCCCGACAGCTACGCCACGTGGATGGGGAAGTGAGTCACTCTCTGTGCGGCTCACCTCAGTCACGAGCCAATCACATCCATCATTACCTTTATCATCACATTACAGCGCATTTAGACCTTATACCTGCAGAGACCTGAGGGCATCTGAATAATTTATGAGCGTCTCATTACTCATGCAGTACAATGTGAGTATGAATGACACCCAACGCTATTTTATCAATATTCTTAGAGACACTGTGGTAATACAGAAACTCCATTATTTTCAGAGCTGAACCAAAAGCTGCCATGCTTTTAATTCAGATATATACTCTCAGTGAGTTAATGTTACATTTACTTCCATTATGCTGCATCATGTCACATCCAGGCATTTAAGAAGCCCTCATCCAGAGTGACGTTCACAGCTTTCATTCTTACACACTGTCCGTTTATACAGCTGGATTTTTACTTTTTAATTCAGATGCTTCAGTAAAGTAAATGGCTTAAGAGTACACTGGCTATGCCCTACTTGGGAGTTAAACCTGTGACCTCTGAGTTACAAGCTCAGCTCCCGAACCATTACATAACTCACCTGGGCTGCTGTGACAGAACACTGCCCCAAATACCCAGACAAAAGAGAGCAGGCCTTTCTGAACTTAATGTGTTCAGTTTGCTAATGTTGTCTTACTGAATGCAGCTGTCTTCCAGTGCTATCCTACACAATGCACTGTTGGGTCACACATCTTGTCTTCCCTTATAGCCTAAAAACCTGCACAGTCTTATTTTTGCTGACGTAACAGCTGTGGAAAGACAACCATCTGATAAGTCATTTCAGTTATCTAATCTACTTTTGCTAAATGTGACATTCTGTAATTTATAGCAGAGTTCACACTCTGATCAACTTTTTAAGAAGTCTCTTGTGCTGTGAAATTGCTTTTGAATATTTATGACCTCCAATTTAGCCCGGCAGTCAGAAATATTGCATTTTTCGTCTCTATGGATCGATTAGATGCATGAAAAGAAGGGAAAAATTTATCAGCTACACTTTTCATGTTCTGTGCTCTCATACTGCTTTCCAGGTATGTCAGTTCTCTCAAATGGAGGGAATGATTTTCTGTGTATTTATTTGTATGCAGGTATTTGCTGAGGTCCCTTTGATGTGATTCACGTTTGCCTAATTAGCCAGTAGCGCTTAGAGAGGCTTGGCTGCTGGGCTATGGTGCATTATTCAGATTTTAAACTTTTATCCAGCTCTTGAAATGAGGGGAAATGCAGAGGGAAGCTTAGCAAGTCAAAAGCTGTTAGCATAATTTGAATAGTAAACAAGGCCGAGGTGAAGGGCCTTATTGTAGACGGAGCCGCTCTGAGCGTAGCTGCTGAAAGCAGGAGGAGCCCCGCTCCTCTCAGACAGGCCTCAAAGAATGGAGCTCGTTTCAGGACAAACCGCACTGTCAAAAAGCGCTGTCAAGAGCCAGCTTGAGCTTTGCCAAATGAAGCTTGTTCAAGTGAAGCTTTGTTGTTTTGTGGAAACGATACGAATTTGATTTGGTGATAATTGGAATTCCTTTTAAGTGCCCTCAATTTGTTTGTAGTTGACATCACTGAAAATGTTGTGAGCCAGCCAGTCAGCGACTGTCACTTTTTTTTTTGTATTTTTGCTCAGCGTGCTGTTAGCAGTGGCTAACGCTGTCGTCGTTCAGCTGACTCCCTTTTAACCAACATCTAGGGTTTCTCTAATTTTAAAGGACATTTTGAAATGATTGTGGCTGTAAAGTTTAAAAGCTGTTGTGAGGTTATGTCAGGATACAGGCCGGGGATGTAAAGTAAAGTAGTGTTTCTCCAGTGATTCTGAGCCTCTATACCAGCCCAAATGTGAGGATGATTTTAATATCAGGCCTTGTTTGTGGTAAATATTTAAGATTGAATTAACAATCCTGTGGAATAACAGGATAGCTGTATTTACCCGCAGCTCTATCTGCAGTGATGGTGCAGTGGTAGCTGAGCTCCTCATTAGGCTCGTTAGAAAACGAGGCATAATTATATCTGACTGTAATAATAGACTCCCCCTCAGCTGTGGGTCACATGACCGATTTGTGACAGCTGCAGTAAATAAGGGCTGTTTGAAACCTGTTACTATACCAACCGCAGCCAATTAAAGTGTAGACTTCATAAGTGTAAAATAAGCGGCTCGTGTTCGTCCAGGAGATGTGTGTGGGAGTGAAGATGATTAATCTCTGTGTAGCGGAGTGAACTTTACCCCCATCAGAGATGACACTTAAAAAAAGTGCATGAAAATGCCTTAAAAGGACAAAATGAGGTTTTACTTTGTCATGGAGATGAAGGTTGGTAAAATGTGCAGATAAGGTAAGATGATGGTTGTGGTTATGGTTAGGGTGTGCTGCGTGCATCTGTCTGTATGATCTGTCCATCTGTTTAGTATACACGTGTCTGTGTGTGTTTAGAGGATGTATAGGTTAGTGATGGGTGAATCGTTGATGTAACATGACATCAGAAGTGGGTGGGGCTACAATTTTCTGTCAGTCTGTCAACCAATCACTGTCTTGTTTTGACCAATCAAGGGGTTTTTACAATACACGACAAAATACGGTACTTGTCACAAGCTAATGATGGACTGATAACTTGTCTTTTCTGGTGTGATTATAACCTCATTCACACATCACTAGTGTAAGAGCATGGCTGTTTGTGTGCAGGGCGCTGTCATCCAATTATGCCTCGTTATTGAGAGCAGTGTTTCTGTAAGAAGGATTCAAAGACAAAAAAAAGTAAGTGGCTATTTAAACGGAGAGAATGGCACACTGGCAGAAAGACTACGGGACTAATTTTCACTTCTCATTCAGAGTGAAACTACCTCCTTTGAACACAGATGACAGCTCCTTTCTTGTCCGGTGCAGGCTTTGTCATCCATGAAACATTTATAATGGAAAGTTAAAGCAGCTGTTGTTTATTCTGCAAATAATGTTTTGATATTTAGTTATTTTTTTTAAAACTCAGGCTCGATTGCATACATATTTTCAAAGGTAGTTTTTTTTCATAAGATGCTTCATATTTAATTAGGTGTGGGATAGTTCTACCAGACAGTTATGCAGAAGCCTTGTCAATAAAAATAATTATCTATGCATTTCAATGCCTGGCAAATGGTTAATTTACAGTTTATTTTTTCCAGTGAATTATTTATGAGAACATATTGGGCTTGCATCTGTAAGAGCAGAAAGCTCCCGCCTCCTGCAAGTCATTTCATAGTGTCCGTACGTGCTGATCATTAGTGTTCGTAAGTCTGGTCATAGCACTTCAAAGTTCTGATTATAGTGTTGATCGTAAGTGATGAGCCAAAATCAGCCCATAGATCCTCTACTATACTTTGGACCATTGTAAGTGAAACCGTACAACTGATCTGCAGTCTGTCCTTACAGTAGTACAGGAGGACCTTAATTGCTGTTCCACTGTAGAGATTATGGAGCCCTCAGCACAGGAGCATGGCAGTGCGTCCAGCCCATGGCATGTTTTCCCTGTCATTCATTTTTATAAGAGGGGAAAAGCACAGCAGCCTTTTTCACCACAAATCCAAGCGACCAATCATTTCTGACAGAGCAAACCCCCCAAAAAAAGTCAGTTTATCCAATTTTGTGTTTGTCATCAGAAAAAATAGAAAACACAAAATGGAGACGGATCTTCTGTTTTTCCCTCCTAATTTAAGAACTGTTTCGGAAAGTGAAACTGGCAAGCATTACGAGAAGCGTGAGTGAGCTGCATTATGTGTCTGTCCTTGGACTGTGAATGGATGGGAATATGTAGTTCCATTCATTTGAGCTGAAAACCAGGACTCAGAAACGGTGATTCTTTCTGTCCTCTCAAAGGTGCTCCTACTTTTATAGTTTAAAATGAACTCTGCCACACACTGGAAAATGCAAAAAAGAGCAAGCAACAGACTACTACCACTACTCAGCTCGCATAAGCACAAACAGGACTGCATAATGGGTGTATGAGATGTTTCATATGAGATGAAGTCTGTAGATATTTGGATCTCAGTGTCAAAGAGCTATATAAGCACCACAATTCAGCTCTTCGATGTAGATACTATATTGTCCCTCTCAAAAAGGGAATTTAAATATTAGTCTATGCAAAGTTCCTTCAAGGCTGACTTGTGGATGGTGTTGGCTAAATGAAAGAAGCACTGCAGTATTTTCTGGGTTAATGTAGTATGCAGGAGAGGTTTCAGCACCTGCTTGATGGTATTCTAATATGCAAATGTGATTCAGTTAGCTATAGCTAAATAGCAAAGCCTGTGCTTTTACATTTGGCAGGACAGACAGCAGATTATCGCCCTTCTGAGATTATAATATGGATTTTATCGTACTGCATCATGTTGCTTTTTAATCGGTCTTTGATTAAAACCATATGCCGTGGTTTGTGCAGGAAACGTCTCGTTGTCCCTGCTTAGCAGTCTCCTGTCGTCTGATTCTCCCCTCGGTCCGGCCATGTGTATTTAGAGCTGGATGAACGTCACACTCCAGAGGTGACCGTGTGGATGTGGATGAAGGGTAGTCTAGACGCGACTCCCGTAATGCTCTCCTAACTCCCCAGAAGGAGGAGAGATTTCCGAGCGCATAAACGGTATCGTTCCACTTAGCGCTCTCTGGAGAGGGGACGAGTGGGCCGTGTGATGCTTCAAAAGAAAAAAAAAACATTTGTAGCATCTGTTCCGTCTCGAGAGAATGGCATGGTGGCGCTCATGTCTTCCGGAATGGTTCCCATGGCGCCTCTGGCAGGTCCCAGTGCAGGGTTGCCAGGTTTTTTTAAAAATCCGCCCTCCTTGACAGGGTTTTAAACCTGCCAGGTAAGCAGTCAACTGAAGAGTGGGTTCGACGGGGCACAGGCCCCGGAGTGAAAATAGATGAGGAGAGACGCTCCACAGAGGATCTCCACAGAGCTGCCTGAACGAGGTTACTCTCTGCTTCTGTGGACACATGTGTATTGAGGCGGTGGGGGTGGGAGCATCAGTGAGCGCAGGGATAATCCCCCTTATCTGGGGGATTCTCATTGGAGTATGCTATTGCACTGAAGAAGCTCTCCAAAATTAGCTTTCCCCATGAAAGGTCTTTCCAGGAATCCATGTTTGCTCCTGGAATTTCAGCAAAAATCTTATTTATGCTCACTAATTGAATCTAAATGTACTCAAACACAGGAGTTGGGACTTTTCTTGCAGTTGGTATAAAACACTGAGGACACATGCAAATATTTTCAGATATTGTAAGGCAGAGAAAAATAACTCATTTATCATCGTGCCTCATGAAGGAGAAAGGAAATCATGTTTTCGCTCCAACCACTGACGTTAAGCATGAGTCTGGCCACTTTCTAACTCCGGTGTCATCTAACTCTGTCAAGCCCCCACAGAGGAGCTTTGCTAATAAACCAATGAAGTCGAAAAGACAGACCGCACAAGCCAATCAGATCCACTATCAGATATCTGCTAGCACCAATCAGATTGTAGGAACCCCAGTCCATTTAAGGAAGGAGGAAGGACTACAGCTTGGTTCTCTCCCTGTGTTCAGTGTTCACCATAGTACTTCTACCCAAACATTTGTTAGTATAGGCCATTGTCACAGTGGAGTTATCTCTAATCAAAGTGCGGTTGTATTCTGTCGATATTTCTGTTGATTTTCTCCACAGGATTGGTCAGACTGGTGTCAAACCACTACCAGCTTCCTGTCTATGAGGGAGTAGTCTTGAATTCCAGATGCACAACATCCAACAGAATGTATGGATTTATTTGGTTTCCTGCAGTGTGATTTTGGTGTCTGATTTGTGATATTGTATTTTTTTTTCTTTTGCCGAGGCTGTTTTCCCTTTCACTATGCACTGGGATTCAGCAAAGACAGCAAGTGAACATTGCTTTACTGATTGGAATACTCAGGACATTGACAGGTGATGTGCCTGAGCAAGACACCAGTGATCAATAATGTACTTATAACCAATAATATGCTTTCTGTGTCACTGTCACAGCCAGTCAGTATTCATTTTTACATCAAGAGTAACAGCAAATGAAGAGGTTACAGATAGCTTGACTTTTTGTTGCTTTTCTTCGGGGGCCTCAAGGTTTTTCTCATGGTTGATCTTCTGTTGATTTTCTGTTCTTTTGCAATCAAATCACTTATCAGCATGTTATGATAAAAATGTATTTGAGTTGAAAGTAAAAAAATAATATATGCTATTCATTATTCAGGATCTCAGGGAAATAGATAAAATGTCCCAAGTTACACCTACAATTTGTATTCATAGCAGTCTTGGAAGTGGTGAAATTTTCAGGATAAAGCAAACTCTGCTGCAGATCCTATCAAACAAACATGAATTCCTTATGGAGGACCGACACAGATCAAAATGTAGAATATACCGCCCAGGCTGGGGGGTTTCTCTGTGATGGGATTCCAGCCATCTTAGAATGAACACAAAAGTTTCTTTTTTGAATTACTACATTTTTAACAGTCAGAGTACACTAATGCAACCAAACCTGTATCTGATTCACTGCCAGTTCAAAGTTAGATTTGAATACTTCTCTTCAAATATTAGATAATGCTCCTCTCCTCCTCCTGCTGTTTGTCTCAGTGGATTGGTTCTCAGCATTTCACTAAAACTCACCCTATGAAAAATAGATGCTGAATTTCCTCAGCATTTGATAAAACAGAATGAAGTGACCCCCATGCACCATTTTAACATCGGAGACCATCTCGGTAATTTCCGCTGCTGCCCTTTGAGGGGTACGGATCGCTCCAAATATGGCCGTGTAAGCGCCTGGTGGGAAAGTGAATCTTGATTCATACACGTTCCAGTATGAAAAGCTGAGTAAAGCTGCGGTGTAGCCTGTAAGGCTTTTAATGAATGCTCATTTTGCAAAGCCCAGGAGTGCGTCTCACTGGGCCTGCCGAACCCCTCATTCCTGGCTATTATCACGAGCCGCTCCGCGTCCTGGAGAGACGCCTCACAGAGGAAGGCTTTTATTGAGCTCCTGCTCGTTTATTAACCCTTACGTGTCTGCAGAGAAATTTGAAGCGCAGGTCTGTAATGGTACATGTTCCTGTTCTTGGCAAACGATGCCGAAACACCATACGAGTCACACATTTAGCTAGCACATTTGTTGGATGGGGTAAGACAAGACAGACATTATCTTGCCTTTTCCTCTTCGATAAACGTGTATGGTAGCTCTGATGTTCAGTGCTCTGACCAGCTCTCCTCATTCTTCTGGTTTGTCCTTTGAAGTCGTTTGGGGTATGAATGTCTTGGCTGTTGAGCAACGTATATTTTTAAATTTATATTTTATGAACCTCCCAACTTTTCACACTGCAGATGCGCCACTGTTAGTGCAGTGTGATGAGCATGAGTTTGTTAGTTAGACTTTATTGTCCCCAAAGGGAAATTCTTTTCCACAGCACTGTACCACACCAACAACAGAATATATACATACAGCAACATAACATTTAACACACAGCGGCACAAAACAATAACAGGCAATACATGTAATACGGCAGCAGCATACTTGATACACAGTGATAGCAGCATGTGACAGCGACAAGCAACTGCAAACATCATAAACCGTTGTCGTTCTCTCAACCACTTTCAGGAACCCAGCCAGCCAGGGGCGTTCGCTACCGAGAGATTCTGCAGGGCCTGAAGTTGTTTACTCCTTGCGTATTTATAACTACTCTCCTATATAAATATATAAATGAAAGTGAAATGATGGATTGGACCTGGTCACTCCAGTCTCCCCCCTGACATTTCTGCTTTGTGCCGAGCAGCTATAAAGAGGTGCCTGGCTCCTCTAAGCTCCTCAGTTAACATTTTTTCAGTGTCACTGCAGCCATAGAGCCACATCCCTGCTCATTAGAGAGAGATTTCTGTCTGCAGCACAGGGACAGGCCACTGAGTCACAAACTCTTCTGCTCTTGTTCCTGTTTGTGATTAGTTTGTGCTTGAATGTTTTTGTCTGCTTTTGTGCATTTCTTACAGATTGCAGTTTTTTTTTTTTTTTTTTTGGCTGGCATGAGTCCCAAAGTTCTCCTAAAACTGGTAAGTGGCTCTTGTCCTGAATGAAAAGTATTTTATTCTCTGTCCTACAGCAACACTCAAGCTCAAGGTTTCTCCTGGTCTCTTCAACACATTAATTTGCCACTTTGAATGTTAAAAGTCCTGTCTGTGCAAAGCATTTTTGTATTAATTGGCCTTTTTTAAAGGCCATTATGTGACTAGGGTTATGCTTGGATTGAATGAAATGCCATTTTCATTGATTTAATTTGCATGTACACATAATTGTATGATAATACAATTGTGTAATGTGTAATAATTTAAAGGGAAAAAAGAAAGGAAAGAAACCCGGCTACTGCCACGTAGTTTGGCACATCATATGTGTTATTATTGGGAGTATATGGGGACATTACTTTTTTCATTTTACTTGAACAATATGCAGTAAAGCCTACATAATTTGTTATAAGAGTTATATAACACCTGTTATAAGCAGTCATAAGATAGTATTAAATCTTATGAAAAATGTTATTAAACTGTCATAACGTGTGTAACTCATTTCACAAAAACGGCTTCAAAATAACTTTCAAAATGACCCCTGCATACATTATGTCAGTGTTACTAATGTAGCTTTTTGGTTCCAGCAACCATAGTGTCCTGCTGGGATATCACCGCTTGCAGCCGGGTGTAAACTCAGTTTCACAGCCTCATTTGCATTAGGAATGGGACATGCAATTTCATTCTGTCACTGTTGCACCGTGTATCTACATATATCCAGAAATATAGAAGTAAATACAAATAAAACAGACTTTCTAATACACTTAAAAAAAGTGAAATGAACTGTATATGCTGCACATCAAAAGGTCTGCATTGGGTAGTTTGGTCCCTGTTTCTGTAGGCTCTGAGATTATTAAGCTTTTACAGTTGGGTCCACAAGACTTAATCTTTTCTGTCAGCTACACTACTGTACATCGACCAATCAGATGTGAGAATGTGGCTGTCATTATACAGTACAGTTCACATGCCATAGTGTACCTTTCATATTTATATCTATGCATGCAAATGCCACAGCTGTAAAAATACATTAATTTGCTGCCCAGTCGGTGGAAAATGGCATCAAAACCTGACAGAGAAAATAATCTCCACTGCTGCTCAGTCCTTCACTTTAACACTCCCTTGATTTTTTTTACTCTTAATATTCTTATTCTGTATATAGATTTGAAAATTAGCATACAAATATGCAGTATGAAGAGAATGCAGACAGTCCACAGCCCAGATGTTAGTATCCTTTGTTTTTTTGTGTCCTCTTTTGTTACTTAAAGTCCTTGTTTTCTTCAATCATCATCAATTTCACACCATTCTGCCTCTTCTTGTAACCTGTCATTATTTTTGCATTGAAGGTGAAGATGAAGGAGTCGTTTTCTTTGTTGTGTATTCTCGCAGCAGGTTTGGTGTTATGTGCAGATTTCAAACTGCCTTATATTGCATATCGTTCTCTGCTTCTCCAGCGTGGACAAAACACAGACATACTTACAAAAATGTTGCAGCAAACAGCCTTAATTGTTTGGGAACTGGGCTTGTAGTTCAAAGGTTACAGTGTAGCTTAATGGTTAGGGAGCTGGGCTTGTAGCTCAGAGGTTACAGTGTAGTATAATGGTTAGGCAGCAGGGCTTGTAGCTCAGAGGTTACAGTGTAGTATAATGGTTAGGGAGCTGGGCTTGTAGCTCAGAGGTTACAGTGTAGTATAATGGTTAGGGAGCTGGGCCTGTAGCTCAGAGGTTACAGTGTAGCGTAAAGGTTAGGGAGCTGGGCTAGGAGGTTGCAGGTTCAGATCTTGGATAGGACCCTGCCATTGTATGGTACTTTCTCTGGCTTGACCTAGTGAATATTTAGCTGTATAAATGAAGAGTGTGTGAAAATGGCTTCACATTAGTGGCCCAAATGTGTCATTGATTAACTGGTCGGGACTGCTATGAATCTCTGTATTGCCACTTTTAAAGTAGATAAAACTTTGAATTATTATATAAATGTATACTGTAAATTAAGTGCCCTGAAATCCCTACTTGCTACATCGAATACCTCTTGCACCTTCCTTGCTCATTTATATTTCAACACAAATTTAAAAATAAGTTATTGAAACTGTTTTTTTTTTTGTATGTCCTAATGCGGAAAGAATTTGCAAGCTAAATTATTCATGAGTCAATACCCAATATCTTTCCACCGAAAGGAAATTTTGACTGCTCTCTGCATTCGAGTCTGGGAGTTGTTTGGCGCTTGAATTAAAATGTGTTTTTATTGCTCTCGACTTGCATCAAAATGTCCTCAGTAATAGAATAATGAATTCGTATTTGAATGGGAGGACGTTGCTGAGTGACAGAATACACATTTGGGGGACTCTCTCTGATGAATGGGCTCTCTTGCCTGAAGTGACCTGCTGTAAACTTTCATCAGTTCCCTGGTACCCAGAGGCCCAGTAATCCATCAGTATGTAAATAGGGTCCCATCCCTGAGAGGGACCTGCAGATGTGTTTACATTCACTGGGCTCCTCAGGTGGGTTTGTCCCATCGCTGTGCTGGAGGAGAGTTACCTGCTTAGTTTGCTCTGTGCTGCTGGTTTGTCTCACTGCGAATACACCTTTGAGAGCTCCTGTTGAAATGAGATGAATGTAGTTCACAGCTTAGTCCCTTAAATGGACATTTACGCTGTGAAGTCTGTTTTGTTGCAGATCCATAGTGCATAACACCCATTTGGGCCCTGTAATGTCAAATGGTGAGTATAAGACTTTCAGTGACGTTTGTACATTTTTAATAAATTATACATTTTTAACGTGATACAGGCCGATTCTGACTATGATTATTGTTCAGTTTCCATCATGAATATGAGATCAATAATGTCATCATTATTTTCAAATCTGCACTTAAAAGGGCATCAGTCTGTCAACTCAGAAATATTAAAGCATGTCTCCTTTGTGAATAATATAAAAGTCTCTGAAAGAGTGATGTTGATGTTTTGAAGCCGCGTGTATTTTCAGTCCGCTTTAAGTATGGCAGATTCAGCTGAAAGATCTCCATATCGTCTGATATTTAATTGCCTTATTCTTCACAGTTTTCACCAGGTTTATAGCAGACAAGGCTAACAGTGAAGGCATTCTTTTTGCTTTCCTAATAGTGCAAAATTATGATTTCCCCATTGGAGCCCTGTAGATGAGCAGAAACTTTGGGTTTGTGGGGTGTGAGCTTTAAATTGGTCCCACAGGAGGCAGGCAGCTGAAGGAGGAGGGAGAGCATGCTCCAAACCCTGCCTCGCTGCGCCTCTCTTACGCCAAACTGCTGGGACAGGTGCGCAGAACCAGAGGGCATGAAAGCAGCTACTCTGCTTCCAGAATATTCTGAGAATTCATCCTTATTTATGTTTCTCAGGATCCCTCATGGTTCTGTCTCATAATTTAGATACGATGAGCAGTAGGTTACAGTGATTAGACAGTGAGATTGATGAGAAGGAAAAGTATACCTAGAGATTAGTCTAGACCTGATTGCTTTTCTCTTGAACAGTGGATTTGATATCTCTATCATTGCAAGATGAAAGTAATTTGTACATTTTTGGGAAACAGATGTATGTTTTGGCATCGTTTTTGGTAGGTGTGAGGGGATGAAGATCTGGTAGCTTTAGCTTTTTAGCCTGGTGTTTATGACAACTTTAAATGAAGTCCGTAGCTAATGATGTGAAACTTATTGATGTTGAGAGAGCGAAAAGTTTTCATTCGGCTTTCTTGGATTGATGATAACAGTGCTTCATTAAAGAGTTGCTCTGAGTGTGTGATTACCTTCTGGATCCCATATTAAAATATAAAACGGAGTAGCATTAATGAAGTGAGCTGGTGGCAGACAGGAGAGCGATGACTGGGATGCTACCTTTAGAACAGAGCTGGCCTTCTGCCAGGTGTAAGTGTCTGAAGAGATGTGAGGATTTTCTGCAGTCAGGAAGCAGTGTTTCTACATTCTCTGCTCTCTCATTTAATCTGGAACTGAAGGTGGAATGAAATGGAGAGTTTTATGGTTTTTTGCTGGCTTTGAAGTTTGATTCTGTCAGAAATGGATATCTGCATATTTCAGGCTAGAAAAGATTCACTATGGGCAGGGTTATTGCCTCAGGTCCAAAGTTGAAAAAACAAAATAATACAACATTTTACCACTGCTACTAATATCTTGTCTCTATGTTTATATATCCAGTAATTATCATATATAATGTAAGGAAAACTGGTGAGGAGCATCTGGTGGGTTTGATCAGGATCTGAGTGTGTTCTCCTCTCAGGGCTGCTCCTCTGGGCTCTTATCTCCACCCTCAACGGGAGCCCTTTCCTCAAGACTAAAGAGACACGCTTTACATTCCTTACCTGAACACTACAGAGACAGGCTTTACCTCAACGCTACAGAGACAGGCTTTGCCTCAACACTACAGAGACATGTGTTTCTGTGATATAGCCCCTGCTCCATATGGCAGAACGCACAGGGGATTCAAGTCGCTCCGCCTCGTTCGCTCACTCATCTGAGAGCTCCCGTTGAATTGTGGGTATTTTCCTCCCTGTCTCCCGTGGTGTTCTTACTGTCACTCTACTAGAGCGCCACAGTTTAGTTTGGTCCCCGTTCCCCTTCTGTTCCCTCCCTCTGGGATATCCCTCTCAGGGTGACTGTGCTGAAGGGTACCTCAGTAAATTCACTGTTTCGCTGGTGTGCGGCTCCACCTCCTGATGCTGAGAGACCCTGCAGTGTGGGAGAGACACAGGGAAGGAGCAGGTACTCTGGGGTCTGTAGGGCTCCTTCTCCCCCCTGTGTGGCACTGGAGCACCTCTCAGCCCCTACATCACAAACCAGCCCCTGTGTGACACTGGAGCACCTCCCACCCCCTACATCACAAACCAGCTCCTGTGTGACACTGGAGCACCTCCCACCCCCTACATCACAAACCAGCTCCTGTTAACTACATACCCTCATTAAAACACACAGATGAAAGAGTCAGGAAACATCCATTACTTTAAAGTAAAAAAAAACATACGTTTTTTTTTTTTTTTTAAATCTGAAGGCAAATGAGGTTTCTTCCAATTAGCAAGCCTTTCATTTCCATTTTGTTAACTCTGGTTTAAGATGAAATACCCTGTCCTTGTTGAACAGTGAAATCTCTTTGAATTACTTGTGTTCGTGTTATGCTAACTAGTGTTTAGCTGAAGAAATAACACCATCAGATACAGTGATTTAGCATCGCAGGTCTTTGGTAGATTATGCAGCTCAAGCACAATTATATTCAAGTGAGTTAAGCAAGTTTTTTGGGTTATTTTAATTTTCCTTAATTGTGTTTTCTTAAATGAGAGAATCTCTGGGAGGTGACAACACAACATGAATGAAAAATAGGATATACAATCCAAGGCAGTTTTCAGCAATTTGCAGATGAGTGGAAATTGTCAGTTCTTGAAACCGTATTCCTGTTAATGTGGGATATAATTGGGAAAGGATGCAGAGGGGTTTCAGAGCTCCTTGTGTGTTTCAAAGTGGTGATTCACACATTTAGGAGCTCTTTGCTCTCATGTGATCAGTGTAACGCTCTTTGAAACTGCAGACATGAGATTCAAGGTTTTTTGCAGCTGCTTTCATGATCTGAGGGGCAACAAACTGAGAGAAGTATATGAAGTGCCATGGAGGGAAACGTAAAGCAAATTGAGGCAAACTGAAAATGTATCATAAAATATATGATCTATGAGTGTGGTGTGGTGGTTTAGGAGCCACGTGTTGAACTCTGATTTTGCAGGTTTAGATGAATCCAGTTTAATCCTTTTTTACCCAAAGCACTTGTCCAGAATTGCTTCAGTAAATATCGAATTGTGTGCAGTGATAATGTATTGAAAACTTGTGGAGTTTAAGTAGCTCTGGATAAGGGCTCCTGCTAAACAAATGAATAATGTAATGTAAATGACTTGGTGCAGGGCGGGCTGCTCATTGTGTGTTTGCACAGTTAATTTGTCCCTCTCTAATTAGAGGAACACAAACTCCAGTGTGACAGTCACCCCAGCATTATAAAAGAGAGGGGGCCCTTTGATGTGTTTTTATTTTCCATTGATGTTTTTCTACAATTCTCTTTCTTTCATTTTTTTATCCCTTTTAGTTCTAAATTTACATGGAATGTTGAGCAGGCCATCTTCCATGCATCATAGATTTTATGCACCATAAGCAGTGATAACACATGGAAATGAATTACAGATGGTAAATCTGTGCAAAGCAGAAACTACCACACAGGTTTGGCTCAACTGTTACTGTCCCAGCAGCTGTTTTCAGGGGAAAGCATGGCTGTGTGTTCATGGGAAGTTAAGGTGGGAGAGTTTCTGCTAACATTGGGTGTATGGGGCTAAATATGCATGCATGTGTGTGGGGTTGTGTGTGTGTGATTGGTTGCATGTGTGTGTGTGTGTGTGTGTGTGTGTGTGTGATTGGTTGCACGTGTGTGTGTGTGTGTCTGTGAGTGTGTGTGTGATTGGTTGCATGTGTGTGTGTGATTAGTTGTGTGTGTGTGTGTGTGTGTGTGGTTGTGTGTGTGTGTGCTTGAATGTATGTGTGTGATTGGTTGTGTGTGTGTGTGGGGGGGTGTGTGTGTGCTTGCATGTATGTGTGTGATTGGTTGCATAAGTGTGTGTGTGTTTGTGTGTGTGTGTGAGTGAGTGAGTGTGTGTGTGTGCTTGCATGTATGTGTGTGATTGATTGCACGTGTGTGTGTGAGTGAGTGTGTGTGTGTGTGCTTGCATGTACGTGTGTGATTGATTGCACGTGTGTGTGTGTGTGTGTGTGTGTGTGTGTGTGTGTGTGTGTGCTGTGTATGTGTGTGATTGGTTGCATGTGTGTGTGTGTGTGTGTGTGTGTGTGTGTGTGTGTGTGTGTGTGTGTGTGTGTGTGTGTGTGTGTGAGTGTATGTGCTTGCCTGTATGTGTGTGATTGGTTGCACATGTGTGTGTGTGTGTGTGTGTGTGTGTGTGTGTGTGTGTGTGTGTGTGTGTGTGTGTGTGTGTGTGTGTGTGTGTGTGTGTGTGTGTGTGTGTGTGTGTGTGATTGGTTGGGAATATGAATCCTAATCAGTGTTGTGTTGGAGTAGATCCATTTTTAATCACTGCTATGTAAAAAAATTTGAATTTGAATGTGAATATGTCAGTACATCTAACAATGGCAATAAAACCCCACCCAGCACTGTGGAGTTTCCAGAATTGCTTCTTTTATTCTGAAGCCCATTTGAGCTGGGTGGCATGTGGCAAAAAAAAGGAATAATTAATATGCCAAAATGAGACTCATTTACATACAGATAAATGGAATATGAACAAAAAAATTCTGCAATGTTTTTTTTTTTCATCAATATTAAATCATAGCCATTGAAAGCTGCTTCAGAGTCATGCTGTCAGATGCAGGATTGGTACGCTGTGTCTGGGCTGCTGTGTGCAGTAATCAGTGGAGGCCCACAGAAACCAGGGTATCTCTGTGCTGTTAGTGGCCTCCCAGGCAGCACCCTAAGCCAGGCCGCTCTGCTGTGATGGTCCTGGTGTCTGGCTGCTCTGGGCATTAGGCTCTCATATTCATTACTCTGTGGGAAGCCATTTCATTACGGTTACACTCCACTCTGCTGCAGACTCTGTGTATTTTCATACAGCTTTCCTCTTATTACCGATATGATTACCAAACAGGGTCCAACAGCTGATCCATATTGATGAACTGACATTTCCCAAAATCGGAAAGCGCACCACTCACATATATTTGCTGTTTAAAAACCAGAGAAAGTATTTTAACAGACTTTAATAACACGCATTTTACTGAGTCAGTTACTTGGATGGAGAGGCTCAACTGGAGTGGTAAGTTTGACCTGGCTCTGTTAGACTGGGGCTACCTATTAAAGCCCTGTAACTGCTGCTTAGTACTGAGACATTGCTGTTTGCTTTCAGCACATTAACCATTAAATTTAGCTGTTTCTGGATTATGTTTCCTTGGCAACTTTATTTTTATGTTTCTCCATTTATAAGTACTCTGTGTATAACTGTGTCATTTGAGGATATTGCAAAACTGCATGTCCGCTGCGTTATTAACCATAAGGAGACAGAAGTGATCTCTGTGAGTGTTTCTCTTTCAGCTGTAAAGTGTCTAAACGCAGTGATTGTAGCAGCATTAGCGTTAACGTGAATGAACACTATGGTTGTCTCTGCAGTAGACTGATGTTGGAGATGGTGCTTTGCAGGAATCACATCTCAGACGGGAAGTGCGTGACTGTCTCCTTTTTGTGTGGGTGCAGCGTAGCGTTCTATTAATTTATGAAAAAGAGGGCATTTGCATTACCAGCATATTTAAAACGAGAGAGAACTGCGTCATGATGCCCTCCATGGAGATATGCCATGCTGTAGCTCTGATTAAGGCCGAGTGCAACCCTTATGTGCCAACTCTCCGACCACTTCCTGTGCCTCTGGCAGACTGCAGTGCTTTAGCTCATAGGGTAACAGAGACACACTCACCTGGCGCAGGTAGCAGTGCGTTAGCTCATAGGGAAACAGAGGCACACTCACCTGGTACAGGTGGCAGTGTGTTAGCTCATAGGGTAACAGAGACACACTCACCTGCCCCAGGTATCAGCGTGTTAGCTCAGAGGGTAACAGAAACACACTCATCTGGCGCAGGTAGCAGTGCGTTAGCTCATAGGGAAACAGAGGCACACTCACCTGGCGCAGGTAGCAGTGTGTTAGCTCATAGGGAAACAGAGACACATTCACCTGGTGCAGGTAGCAGTGCATTAGCTCATAGGGAAACAGAGACACACTCACCTGGCCCAGGTATCGGTGCGTTAGCTCATAGGGAGTAACCTCAGTCTGCTTGTCACCCTAATTCCATGTTACCGCACATCAAATTTTTATAATTTTTTAAGTCATCACACAGCTACATTATGTAAATATTATGTATTACTGCAAAATTTAGCATTTATCATAAATTAATTATAAAGTTCAGAAAAGTGGACAACCGTTGCTTTTGAATTAATGAGATCTACTTATTCAGTTTAACATTCATACAACATTGTATTGTCTAAAACATTTTCCTGCAAAAATGAGGATCATGCATAAAGTTGGCTTTTGTACAAATCCAACAGAATATTTAATGGATGCTCACATTAAAAATGGCCTCTGAGTTTTAGGATGTTAATCCCACTAATAAATATTCATAAAGACAACTGCATATGCAGCAGGGCAGGGGTGCTCGGTGATGTCATTCTCCAAAAAGCAGGTAATGAATTTTACACATAACGGTTGATTAGTAAATCACACAGCCGATTCTGTGAGTGAACTTAGCGCTGCGTTAAACGCACATACAGGCCTGTAGTGAAACTGAGAGAAACCAGAGATACGATCATGCAAACAGACAACCTGCTTGTGATGATTCTTTTTCATTTACTGTTGTGATGTTCTTGCATATATGTGATACTATTATTTTTGGGCTTTAATATTGTTGAATTTATGAACTTTTTATCTCAGTTTTGTCTTGCAAGTCAAGTTGCTTTATTTTGGAAAGAGAAATAAGGATGAAGAGAGGAAGAAGTAAACTCTACAGCTATGAGGCATGAGCTTAGTAGCTCACAGCTACTGAGTTCTATATGTCACTGATGTGTGTCACACAGTAGTGTGGTACTGAGCTCAGTAGCTGTGTATCATATATGTGACACACATCAGTGACATATAGAGCTCGGTAGCTGAGGGGACAGGGTCTCTGGCTCAGTCAGGTGCTGGCATGGGGGACACACGTCAGTGACATATAGAGCTCGGTAGCTGAGGGGACAGGGTCTCTGGCTCAGTCAGGCGCTGGCATGGGGGACACACGCCTCTTCCTGCTCTAATTGTGTCTGGCAAAGCAGATCTGGCCCTCTGAAGGTCACTTCACTTCCAATTTCTCAGCCTCACACGCCTCGGCCCTCTGCTCTGCTTATTTATTTATTTATTTATTTATTTATATTTGGCTCGGGCGACGGTGGATTTTCCCGTCCCACGCCGCTGATTGACTCGGAGTGGGCCAAAGCCAGGCTCCTGTCAGTGCTAGAAAAAGGCCGGAAAGGTCACGCTTGATCTCATCGCCCCGAGAGTCGCAGAAGGGAAGGGCGATTCAAAGCCTCCTCTTTCTTCCCTGATTCTGTCCAGGCCGCATCCGTAATTTGGGTGTCTTGTCTTTAAAGGCTTGGATGAGGAGTCGCCGGGCAGCCAAGCAGGAGAATTGAAATAAGCCTTGAGAGGCTTAGAGTAATTGAATAATCCAGATTGATGGGGACCTGCTAGAATAGCGGAGAAAATATAATTCCAGGCTGCAAATTAAAATATGAGAGAAAAAAGGGTTTTGAAGGAAATTGAATTTTAATGGATTCTGAAATCAGCCATTCTTTGGTGAATATGAATTAAGATCATAAAGACAAATGATGTGGGGCATTACTAAGTGGTCTGGTAATCTGGGTTTAAGGATCCCATTGGAGACGCTGTCACTTCTGAATATGGGTGGAAGGAGGCAGTGGACTGAGTCTGGGGGTTTTTGGTGTGTGGTGAGTGGAGGGAAAACTCAAGGAATGATCAAAATGGGCAGAAGCCATCAAACGCACTCTTGTTAGCTGAAAATAATGTCTCTCTTTTAAAATGCCAAAGGCTTCAGTACTCGATTCCTGGCGATGACAAAGGGGTGTTGAAACGTTGATATTTTTAATAATAGCTGGTCTGCTCATTGCTACCTAAGATGTGCACTGTCTGTGTTTCCAGGTGTAAAACTGAAAGTGGTTTTTGTCTCCACACACATTTACAAATCGTGACCTTCACATCACCTGAGTGACAGCAGCACACAAAACCAACGTTTCCCCCAAGGTCGGCACGACCTTCAAACGCCCGAGGCGGGGAGCCATTTTTAGCAGCGGTTTGTGGCTCCTGTGTGTTAACAGGCACACGTCTTCATAGCCAGCCAGTCCACATCAGGCTGATAAAGACAAATAACGCAAGCCGGCCGCGGTCACCCACCATGCTGTCAGGCGGTTGCGGTGGGGGCACTCTGGAGGCGACAGTGACTGTAAAATAAATGGGTTCTGAATGCGAAAGTAAAAGAATCCAATAGTCTTTGGGTTCACCGGGCGGCCATTCCGGCTCCTGCATCCTCCCTTTGCCAATGAAGCACTTTAATACGCGGCATTCAGAAGAGCAGTTCATGCAGGAAAATCTGTTTTAAAGCAATGGGGGCAAATGATAGATGCAGCCAAGAGCCAGCCAGCACTTAAGGAATGTCAGTGCACAGAGGCCGAGTCTGAGGGTGCGTTTTATTAACTCAGACACAGTGGTCATGTGACACGCATAAACATCACGTCTGCCCTTTTATTGAGTCCCAATAATTAATCAGGAAAGACAGTGTTTAAACATTGTCATTTGTTTCCACTGACTTACAGTGAGTAACCTAAATATACCAGCCAGCCCTGTTAGATCACATAGAGTTATGATGTGAATGAGTGTGATTTAATTTGCTCTTTTTGTTTGGAGGTAAATAAACATCAGATATTGATGGCTGGTTTAGTTGTTATGTAATGAACCTGTACTGGTTTCATACAGCAATGGGTAGCATTCTCACAATGTAAGGTAAATTATCCAAACAGGTAAAATACAATAAGAAAACACAAATCTTCTGAGGTTATTTTTAATTGGCTGGGATTGTGGATCGAGTTCATTCATCATAGTTTGCACAGGTGGCATTGGTTTACACACCTGAGCACACCTGGTTTAGTGCAGAAGGGCTTTTCGTGAAAACCAGTTTCATAGTTTTTATAATTTTTTTCTCCTCGTATTAAGTTCTTAATGAATTAATTTTCCCCATGTGTAAATTTTTTGTGCGTAATATTAACGAAGCTTCTAAAAAATTAGCCTCATGCTTTTCTCATGAAGATTTGGATCTGTGTTAAATACGCACATGAAAGCAGTGTGGTAGGTGCCTAAATTGTGATCAAACCAGAGAGGGGGGAAGGGGGGGTTTGGTGCTGGGGTTTAATGAGGATCTGAGCGCTCCACAGTAATGAACATCTCTGCCCCCCCCACCCCACCCCAGCCCACACTTAAAAAGATGAGAAAAAAAAGAGCGCCGCTCTTAGTTTCCTCCAGCTTCTCCTCTCTTCCTCCAGTGGGACAGCGTGTTCAGGGCAGACGAATGCTGCTTGGAGCAGAGTGGAAGTCAGTTTGTTTTAGGGTTGAATTCCTCTTGGTAATGGAGCAGGTTCATTCTCTCCCAGCAGTCAGGAGATTAAATAACAAGCGCTGTGCCCCGGGCCCTGGCAGCCTTATGAATCTCATATTAAAAAAGGTGATGTGACCTTTGGGACTGGCTTTATTACAGTATGAAGGACAGAACGTTTTTACAGAGGAGGGTACAGGAGTGTCCCGCTAACCCAAAACATTCCCCCAGCATCGGGGAGGGTACAGGAGTGTCCCGCTAACCCAAAACATCCCCAGCATCGGGAGGGTACAGGAGTGTCCCGCTAACCCAAAACATCCCCCAGCATCGGGAGGGTACAGGAGTGTCCCGCTAACCCAAAACATTCCCCCAGCATCGGGGAGGGTACAGGAGTGTCCCGCTAACCCAAAACATTCCCCCAGCATCGGGAGGGTACAGGAGTGTCCCGCTAACCCAAAACATTCCCCCAGCATCGGGGAGGGTACAGGAGTGTCCCGCTAACCCAAAACATTCCCCAGCATCGGGGAGGGTACAGGAGTGTCCCGCTAACCCAAAACATTCCCCCAGCATCGGGAGGGTACAGGAGTGTCCCGCTAACCCAAAACATCCCCCAGCATCAGGGAGGGTACAGGAGTGTCCCGCTAACCCAAAACATTCCCCCAGCATCGGGGAGGGTCCAGGTTAGCCAAGAACTATGTACCAGTAAAAACTAGTCAAATAAAAATGAAAAATAGTTTTTACTGCGTGTTCATGCTGATAATCTTCCTGGAGGAGTTCCAGTTTCCCGTTTGGTTGCGAGATGGAGTCTTATCTCAAGGTTTGCTGAACATTTTCATTTCCTTCCCAAAAACTTTTGTCAAAATCACCAACATGCCTTTCCAGGCATGAGACATGACAAATTTTAACATTTAGTCATGACAAAATGTTATGGGTGATGTATCAGATGTATTTTAAGAATGTTCTGGGTGTTCTAGAGTTGATTAATATTAGTGATGGAATTAATAATGACCAAAATGCAATGGATAAAAGATAATAATTTTCAGCTGGAATAACAAAACTGAATAAGTCTGTTTCTTCAAAGTTCCTTGTAACTACAAAAAGAAATTACATTAGCATTACATTACAGGCATTTAGAAGATGCTCTCATCCAGAACTTACAACACTAACAATCAATGGGCATCAAGGTCTGACCAACACTCACAAAGGAACATGTTTTATATGTTATCTTTTGTCAAATTCTGGTCGTGTTCTGCAAAGCAAACTCTGTTGTCTGTGATGGACACTGCAGGGCTGACAGATACAGCAGTTGAATGCGAGGCCGTCCTCCACCTCTGCCACGTCTCAACGAACGCCACGATCACGTGACTGTTACATGACAAACTGATTTCAGGGTCTGGTGTTTCTGCTGGTTCATGTTTCTGCCGGCTTACTGTGACAAGCTGATTTTGTAATACACTGCGCTCACAGTAGCATTCAGGTCACCAGCACATGCAGTTTTCTCTGACACGCAGCGTGTATGTTTCTGAGACACATGAACCTTTCAGTGCCAGCTTACACTCTCAGTCTCCATAATTTAATACTTTCAAGGTAATGTTTACGCCAATCACAATATTATAGGAAACCACAGCACTAAGTGATTTTCAAACAAAGGTCAAATGATGTTATAATTGATTTGATTTCCCAAAACATCCCCCAGCATCAGGTCCTGTCCCACTATAGCCATTGTTGGTTTGTGTAGCTTTTTCTAGTAAAAACAAAATAAAAATGAAAAGGTTAATTTTGACTGTGTGTGTATGGTCTACTTGCTTTCACCACATTCAGTATTGTGGTCCTCATAGTAATTATTGTCATATTTCAGCATAATAACCTGCTGTTGTTATGCATACTTATGATCTTATGGATTGATATCTGTCAGTGTGCGTGGCAGCAGGCTGGGTTGTGCCAGTGTTGTGCCACCAGTGGGCTTTTTGTTGTCAATCTCCTGTTTCATTCCCTCCTCATTATGTTTCAGTTGAACCACAGCGATCGCAAACACACACGCCTTCGCACTCAGCCTGAAATAGAGGTTAATTATAGCAATTACGTCAGTGTAAAAACTTGTCACTTCAGAAATATTCACATCCTACTAGAGCTATCACAAACTCCCCCAAACTTTGAGTTTTCACACAGCATTAATGGATTTTTGAATGTAGCTGCTTTTCCTTTATTTAAGTTGGTGCTGCAGACAGGAAGAGTTTGCCAGTGTGTTATTCTTAGTCCACACAAAATTAGTGCTCCAAGTTTAACAACAAAAGTAATAAATCTCTGACTTTCCGAGAGGAGTTTTGCTTTGAATGTGACCGCTGGGTCATCTAAATATCCTTAGCAACTGTCTCTGGTTCTGGATCTAACACTCCCACAAAAATATTATTGTGACGTCTTAACGAGCCGTGACCGGGGACTCTGTCACCGTAATTTATTTTTGCTAAAATGTCAAAGCCCCCGAAGGAAGTCATAAATTTGCATGTACGATGCGCCGCAGTAGGAACTAAACAAACGTGCGATCTCAAGGTGAACGCGGAGCTCCTCCCGGCTGCGTTTTGACTTGACAGGGTCGGCCTGCCTCAGCCCCCGGCCTCCTGGGACTTCATTAAACTCGCGTCTTCAGCACCTGAGCCCTGTTTGAGTCATCCGGTCACGTTCGCGCCCGTGACGCCATGTCCTCTGCGCGGTACCCCGTCCCAAATGGAAATCAAACGCCTCTCTGCCAGGCCCGTCCCTCTGGGCCTCAGAGCCTGCCCTGGAACATTCCGGCTCTGTTTCTCCCTCCGATGAGTCATGTGACTGGCGCCTTCGCCACAGGCCTCATACTGCAGCTGAATGGCGGCCATGATGATGGTGATGATGATGATGAAGAGGAAGACGATATTGATTAAGTGATTTTTGACTCAGTTCTTGTTTCACTAATATTTATCATTTAATTACAAATACCTGCAAGTTGTTGATTTTTCCTGCAGGGCTTTACAGGAGTTTTGCAGGTGTTTTTGTTTATTTTTGAAAACACATTGAGTTCGGACTCAATTTTAGTGATTTTTGAATTCAGTAAGCTTTGTTTGTCAAAGTTAAAATCTGTACATATTTTTCATGTCAAAATGAAGGACAAGTATTGATCTGTTTCAGACATTGGTTTGGGATCGTCTAGACAAAGGGTCTCAAACTCAAGTTCCTACAGGTTTTAATGGTCCCCATTCAATCAGTAGCAAATGTACAGGCCTTGGCAATAGTATATATTGGCCTGCAATGACTAAAATTAATTACTTAAGAACCAGAACATGCCAAAAACCAGCAGACCCTGCCACCCTCACCACTGCTATCGAAGGCAGATCTAAGGCCAGTAATGGGCCTGTAATTCTATTGTGGTGTGTTCAAAGGCATTTCCTTCCCCACTACAAGGGGAAATATCAGAGAAAAAGTGCTGACATTTATCCAGTTAGCATTTCAGCGTCTTGTCAAAGGGGCCAAAGACTGGGACTGAATGCTCCGACTTTGAGATCTGTTCAGTCCCTGGGGCTGTTTATGACTAAAGTGGATGTGTGTCGAGATGATAAAGTAAGAAAGGAAACTGCAGGAAGCCGTGGCGCTAACTGAGCTTAAACAATTAATGTGTGGTGGAGTCGCTCGGCTGTGTGAGAGCACGGCACTGGGGGGATCCCACAGACATCTGGCAACCGCTGTCCTGCCTAACCACTTACATTGTACAAGACAGCTCCAATTACATCACAAGCAGAATGTGTCACAAATTTTATTCACTCATTTTATTTTTTACATTTTCAGACTGAGTAGGGAGAGTATGTGCATACAAATCCTCAGATTCATTGGAGACCATTTCGTTGATTTCAACAGCCAAAGTCAGTTACACCACTCACATGTTTTTGTATTTTGTGGGGAAAAATGGAACCAACATATGTTCGAGTTTGTTTGTGACCCTGTAGGCATCCGACTGGCCAGGTGGTGTCACTAGAGAGTCATGAGACTGATGAGATAAGCCTGAATCATCCACTGTATTACCCTTCTGCCTTAGCCATTTTTTGATTGCTCTGACAGTCTTTATTAATCTCACCACATCATTCAGGTGTAAAAGCCAAAGGATAACAGCCTGGCTGGGATTTGTACTCCCAGCCTCGGGACATTTTGTCTTACACAGTTCCATTACCACATTCATTTCTGTGCCACTGTAAAAAAGCAATGTGAGAAAGCCAGTGAATTAGCATTTGACTAAGTTTAGCAATGTGTTTCAAATAATTGTCTCTCTAACCTGCAAACCGTTTTGCACTGGCAACAACAAAAAGGTATTTTTGTTTTGGAATGGAACAGCATTCTCACTGTTCTCTCTTTCCCCTCTAGATAATGAAGCATGTGAGGCCGGGACAGAAGGAGTATGAAATGGAGAGGTACAGTACAAACTCTGTGTTTTCATTCACACAAGGAGCCTTCATCAAAATGAACACCTAACTGCAGATGGTATACTGTAGATTAAAGACGGGACAAGTATTGGCTCTGTATACCGGCCTTCTAACACATACTCACGTTGCGTTTAAAAGATGCTTTTATCCTATGTTATGGTGAAAGTGTTTGCAAAGGTACTTTGAAAATATCTGTGAAAAGTTGTGTTCTATCGAGTTTTAAATTCATTTAATGTAAAAGCTGATTAGAATGCATATACTCACCACAGCCTAAGTCGATTTCCCCGAAGTAAACACAAAGAAAACCCTTCTGTTGAGTTTTATGTCGTGTCTGTGTTCCTACATCAAATGGATGTAACCCTTTTGTCTTTGCTCTTGTCTGGTTAAAGAATGGAAACCCAGTGCCTCGTGAGCGCTGACTGCAGATCAGTGTCTTTATATTGTGAGATTGACCCGGTTCTCAGAGATTACGCAGGGTGGTTCCGGTCTGAGTAAAAACACCCTCACCCTGGGTGCAGAGGCTCAAACTCCAGGCTCTGTCTGCGCGCTGAAGCGAGGAGAGATGTGATTGTTTCTGCTGCCAGACCGCAGCGTACCCCCGTGTTTCTGAGCTCGTTTAGAGCCACAGCACATGGGAGGGGTTCTTACAGACGGCGGGATTCTGGGGGCTGTGACAGCGGCCTGACAGAACACGACCACTTATTACCCAAACTCTGGAGCCCTGACCGCAGATAAAGAGAAGAGAATAGATTCATCTGGAAATCTTTACTCTCAATTAAATATAAGATGGGAGTTAACCTCCAGCACTTAGGCTAATGATATAAGCACAGTTATAAATAGATGGACAAACACAACATAAACATGGTAGAGTACAGTGGAGTGCTTGGTGTATCAGCTTCCTGACTCATTACTGTCACTGGGATGAAGGCCTCTCTGAGTAACGAGTGCAGTAATCAGGAATGGGAGTGGATGTGGCAGCGCACAGGTACAGGTGAGGTGGTGAGGGTGCGTGTGGGGCCCAGGGGCTGCTGGGAGGCTGCTGCTCACTGGCTGTGAGAAATGCTCTGTGACAGAGGGACAGAGCCCCAGAGCTCACAGGGAGCCACTCTCAGCTTCTGCTGTGAAGAGGAGCACAGCCAGCCACGCTACAGAGTAAAGACTATAGCCTATACACTAAACACACAGCCAGCCACACTACAGAGTAAAGACTATAGCCTATACACTAAACACACAGCCAGCCACACTACAGAGTAAAGACTATAGCCTATACACTAATCACACAGCCAGCCACACTACAGAGTAAAGACTATAGCCTATACACTAAACACACAGCCAGCCACGCTACAGAGTAAAGACTATAGCCTATACACTAAACACACAGCCAGCCACACTACAGAGTAAAGACTATAGCCTATACACTAATCACACAGCCAGCCACGCTACAGAGTAAAGACTAGACACTACACATCACAGACTATACACTACACACTACAGCCTATATATTAACACATATATTAACAACCCATACACTACACATGACACACTACCGACTACACACTACAGCCTAAATTCTGTACAATATAAATAGAAACATGCAGCATAATTTTGTGAAACCAGTCGTAACTCAGGCGTATTTCATGTTCTCCGTTCCATCCATCACTGTTTGAGTCTGTCTAAAAACGTACTCTGGACCACCTTAGTTGGCTTCCCGTGGACATGAGGCCCGGCTGTCTTAGTCTTAGCTATTGGTCAAATAGGTCAGGCATACCTGCTGGTCTGTTGATTTTGTATTGGAAAAATGTTATTTTTCATCCTTTTTTGTCTGTTGTAGTGTTGTTGTTGGCGGTTACATCAGAAGGTTTTCCAGGTCTCCAGCAGAGGGCAGCGGTCATTTTTTTGGGGTTTGGGCCTGTAAACATGGTTAGGTTGATGTGTGAGACACTTCAGCATGTTTGGGTCTGTTCTCTGGAGCTGCTGAAGTTTCTTTGGAAGTTTCTGTGGAAGTGTGTGCAGACGGGTGTAATGTGAGGTGAAGGTAGCGCCTCCTGGACAGAGGAGGCCAAGGTGAACTGAGGTTCTGCCTGTCGCC
>CM040755.1:4363026-4419562 GCA_022829145.1 Albula goreensis | reverse complement strand
GTTTGGTGTTTGTGTCGTGCACACTGCGTTCCCCTGAATCGGTGGCAGCGCCGAGCGAATGATACTGGATGTAATTAGAAGCAGCTCCCACAGTTAATGAAGAGGAGCTCGCGCTCGATGGCAGAGTGTGCTCGAGACGTTGCCAGTGGCTCCAACTTCAAAGCAGGAGAGATACGGGCTTCACAGCTAAGGCCTGGGAAAAGCTGTAAGGAGATAACAAGTCGTGGCTTTTTTCTTTTTTTGATTTGTGGGGTGCCAGGGCACTCGATCTATAAGGTCTTGGCTTGGGGGGGGGGTGGGTAGGGTGGGGGTGGAGTGCACCAGAGAGGGCTTGGGAAAGGGCCCACTGGCCTGCAGTGCAGTGGAGAGAGAGCTCACACACACGACAGCTGTAACCAAGGTGGGTGGCCAAACAGACACATTCCCTGAGACAATCGCCTCCTCCATAGATTTTTTAAACTCCATTCTGGGTCCACTGCTAACCCAACAGACACTTATGAAATCGAATACACGTTTGGGTGAAAAGCCAGCACAGTAATCTGGCATACCTGCCTTGTCAGAAAGTAATGTAGCTGAAACAGAAGAATGAAAAGGATCCAAACAGTAACAATAGGGTGCCTCTACACACCATCCGTGTTTTGCCCAAATAATTGTAAGTTATTCGTTTCTGCTCTATTGACCGCTTAATGCAGTGCTCCTTAACAAAAAGGCCCTTATAATAAAATATAGTTGACAGAAGGTTGATTGATTGTGTTGATAACCTAATTTGCATACTGAACCAATGCTTGGTGCTGATTGGTCACTGCCTGTGTCATCTTTTTACTGATTGGTCACATCCCAGGCTGAAGCTGACACGGTGGAATGGCCATGTCTGAACATGAATGACAGTCTCCTGGATCATTCTTCATGAAAAGCAACAGTTACAGATTTCATTTTATTTCACTGTGCAGCTTAATGTTGTGGTATTAATGTTATCACAGGAAACACTGAGCCAGTAGCATGGCTTGACCTTCCTAGGGTTGGATATTTTTTGTCATGTTCCATTTGATTCTAAATCTGCTGGTTTCATTTCATTTCAAGCCTTTGGAAGTATATCTCTAATCAGATATGAACAGATTGAGCCTCATTTCGATTAATATCGCGAGCGTGATTGCTTTGTGCATCTTTGTGTATTTCTTCAAAGCCTTATGCTTCCATCATTATTGTTAAGCTGCTTTGTGAGCTGGATTTCTGATCTCCCCTTTAAACCCTACAAACCTCTCACGTTGGTCCGACAGTAAGTAAGCTTAACTTTCAGGGATGAATTGGAAAGATTAGATGTGTTTATTGGTGTTTGGTTTAGTTAAGTGAAGGGTTTCCGTTGCCTCATCCTACTTTATTTAAATAAGATTTCATTTATGCATACATTTCCATGCATACTGTATGTGTTCTGTTTTTATTTTCAGACAGACTTAGAATATTTTATCAAACAATGGTTTAACTTGTTGACAGATCTTATATCTGAAAATGTAACTATTAAGTATAAGCTACAAACTACAGAATAATAATCTGTAAGAGTTTGCGAGCTTCAAATTGCCTTTGCACAAAGCCATTTGATTAGGCCTGTGATTAGCATAAAGTGCACAGTGTGTGTGTGTGTGTGTGTGAGAGAAAGTGTGTGTGTGTATATGTGAGACAGCGTGTGTGTGTGTTGTGAGAGAGTGTGTGCGTGTGTGTGTGTGTGAAAGAGAGTGCATGTGTGTTTTTTTTTTTTTTTTACAGTGATTGTGAAAAGTGTCTGCATTTATTCTCTAGGATCTGTCGTTACAGCAGAGGGGCAGGGTCAGAAACACACTCTGTAAAGCTCACAAACTGTTCCTTTTCCGAAGCAATTAACAAGTGGGATCCAGAATGGCTGCCGTGCCTTCCAGTCGACTTTGAAGTGCTTTAATGTAGTTCTGTATCTTCAAAGTGTGTTTTTTTTGCCACGTGGGTTATATGCTGTGGAGATCTGGGGTTCTCTGAGCTCTTTTAAAAATATAATAAATGTAATAAGAAGCTCTCCATATTGGTGTGTTTTTTCTGCTCTTCTGCTCCTCGCTGAACGCGGCAGCTCAGCAGTGGCCGATCTTTAACCTGCAGCATCAACGTTTCCACACAGGAAGGAGGTCAGCAGGCATAATCATGAGTGTGCAAACTCACAGCAGAGTTTGAAAGCACTTTCACCCCCCCAACGTAAGAGTTCAGGGACCACAGAGCGTGCACAACGCACTACGCATATTCACACACTACGCACAGCACAATGCTCATATTCACACACTGCGCACAGCACACTGCACATATTCACACACTACACACAGCACACTGCACATATTCAACACACTGCGCATATTCACACACTACGCACAGCACACTGCATATTCACACACTACGCACATATTCATATTCACACACTACGCACAACGCACTGTGCATGTTCACACACTATGCACAACACACTGTGCATATTCACACACAACAGCACAATGCACATATTCACACACTACGCACAACGCACTGCGCATATTCACACACTACACACAGCACACTGCATATATTCACACACTACAAAAAGCACACTGTGCATATTCACACACTACGCACAACACACTGTGCATATTCACACACTACACACAACACACTGCGCATATTCACACACTACGCACAGCACACTGCGCACAGCATATTCACACACTACACACAGCACACTGCGCATATTCACACACTACGCACAGCACACTGCACATATTCACGAACTATGCACAACACACTGCGCATATTCACACACTACGCACAACACACTGTGCATATTCACACACTATGCACAACACATTGCACATATTCATACACTGCACACAGCACACTGCACATATTCACAAACTACACACAACACACTTCACATATTCACACACTACATACAACACACTGTGCATATTCACACACTACGCACAATGCACTATGCATATTCTCACTCTATTCTCTTGCTGTCATAAGGGATTTCTAAAGCCTGATCTTGCAATTGCATTCATTACTGAAAAAAGGGCACACTAATGAGGGTATTTTGGATAGCGGTTGCACGGTCAGGCTTACAGCTTACGACGCAAACGTAATTCACAACATCACAGCCCCCTGCCTGAGGGGTGAATCCTCCCAGGGAAGAAGTATCGATCAGGGAATAGCGTTAGCGGGTAATGATACCCACAGGTGGAACAGCAGGCTCAGGGGTGCTGATGTGACTGGAGCAAAACCGGCTGCGGGAGCCGCAGCAGAATGTGGCTTTGAACGTTAAGACCTCTGTTAAACCCAGAGATGGGAAGACAATCCTCATCATTTACAAAAGGCTGTAAGCCTGGCTTTAGAGGAACTCGTGTACACAAACACTCTCTCAGTCAGCAGTCCAGAGGCAGCGCAGTGAGCTGCTTTGGGTGGATTTGGCTCTGCAGCAAGGCTTTTTAAACCAATCAATAGGTAATCAATGACAGGCTCCATAGGGCCTCTGTCCTCCACCTCTTTATGAGCTCGCCTTTTACTCCTGACGTTTTCAATCTCTGAATAACTCATTATTTATTTCACCACCACAGGTTCAAAATGTCCGCCCACATAATTTAGCTCTGAAATCAACATTCCCTCAATGGGCTGTCCAAAGCACCCTTACCTTTGGCTAACAGATTGAAAAGATTGGTCTCTGTTATATATCTTTTCTTTATTGTACTCAAGCTGACAGTGTTACAGAGTATTGTAGCTGTCATCTGAGCTGTACGGTTTATCCTAGTCCTGCATATCTGCCACAGCCCGCAGGTCTCAGAAGATCCTCTCTGCTCCAAACACTCTTCCGCGTTTGCTCGTTGTAACCGATCTGATTTCTCCCCCCGAATGTCAGACGTCATGGCAGTGGGCCGGGGGAGAGGTGTGGAGCTCAGTGAAATGAGTCAACCCGATCGCACAGAATCACCTTCAGCGCAAAGAGAACCTAACGCCTTCTGCCACCACGCTCTCCTTCCTGCCTCTAACAAACGCGCCACTTCCCGAAGCCGAAAATTAATTGAAGAAAACAGCGCTGTGAAGAAAGGGCTTTTTATAGCCGTTCTCTTCCAGGCTGCGAGACGTTCCCTCGCTGGTTAAAAGCGCTTCTCTGTTGTCTGACGTCAGGCCTGTTCTTTCTAAATTCAGCCCGACTCACCTGGAGACAGAGCTGCGTGGTTCTCAGGAACTGCAGATCGGTTTTCTCAGGTTACTTTCTGTTGTGATCGTGATTTTGATCCGTTCCTACCTTAGCGGGTAAATGAGGAGTGACGGCAGGCAGTGTGTGACTCGGCCGTGTTTTAATCACCCAGCGATGCCATTTAAATGTGTCCAAACCTCACACTTTTTAAAAGTTGCCTCTGAAATGCTGTACTCGTTTGTGGGTAACCACAGTCCACTGAAGCCTCCAGAAGCTCGGTGGAGGCCATCGGGGGTGTGTCCTCGTCACCTTGGGGTGTGTGATACACTGATCTCCAGGTGTAGGTGTCCCTCTGTAGTTTTGGGAGGATGAGATTAGAGGTCTGCTTGACTGGGGGATGGTGGCCGGGCCTCAGGCTGGTTCACAGCAGGGGGTATTAGGTGAGGGTCAGAGACCTGTGTGGGGCTTTGAAGGCCGGGCCAGGCTCCAGGCTCCAGGCTCCAGGCTGCTGTAGGCCAGTGTTTGTTCTGTTTCTGCCCAGCGACAGTGCAGTCTGCCTGGGATGTGCTGTCCCCACTGCCCTACCAAGGTTAAGTAAGGTTACATCACGCTTAATTAATCCCAACACAGACATTAGCTTGGCACCTTGGCCATGACATAATATGTGCATTCAGCAAGCATAATGGGCAAGAATATTACAGGAGCATTTCACATTAATTACTACAAAGCCTATCGATTGAAAATGCATCTGCATTACCAGTGAAAAGCACAGCGTTGATCTCACTAAACCCTGAGGAACAGAGAGGTGAACGCTCACCCTCCTACTCACACAGAATGTCTGAGGCTAGCCAGGGGGAGCGCTGGGTTACTTTCCTTTCTAAACTGCACCATTTTTCATTTTCTTTTCACTTTGTTTGAAAACAAAATGGTAGCGCATATTACTGTCTGTCTTGACAGTGTTTCTGGTAGAGTGATACAGCGGAACGCATGGTGAAAATGGAGACTTAAATTTCCCCCAGAAAAAGTGTGGTGAAATAAAAACATAAAAGAAAAGAAATATATAACTGTCTGATAGTGTTAGTGAAGATAAGGTTATTGCCTGCTATGAGATTTTATCTGATGTATCCTGATTAACTTTGGGGCCAAAAGCCAAGTCTGCAAATAATTGAGAAGTAATAGCTACAGGTCACACTTATTAACATCTGTGAATACTGATTCCTTCTACTACTTTAAAATCATTCCTGTCTGAAATTGTAATTGTGAGACCCAAAACATTCAGTAATCTTGTTTGTCTTAGAACAGATATTTATTTATTTTATGATAATGAAATAACACAAGGGCAAATTAACAGAAGGTAGCAAAAGATAATCAGAAGAAGCTTCTTTGTAAACGTTTTTGAATTCCAGAGATCAAAGAGTACATTTTACAAACGTTTCTAGAAACTTGTATCATGACTTTGGAAACTCGTCTTCATTTTTTCAGAAAAATAATTCTGTTGCTTACATTCATGTTTTATAAGCTTAAACCACGTTAATACAACCTTTTACTGCTATTATGGGCACCCAAAACACAGATGAACCAAACATTTGAGTACAGGTAAGTCTATTGCAGTCAGTGGGCAGTAGGGGGCGCTGCAGGATGGGAAGGGGTCAGGATTAGAAGGTGTTTTTAGCAGAATCTGTGCATATGCTTTCATTTACTCTGTGACCACAGATGACCTCTGCCTAGATTTTTTGTTTTGTTTTTGCATAATAATCAAAAGGATTTAGCAATAAGGCTGATTGGATTTGAATGCACAAATCCATTTTTTAAACTGGCAAGCATAAACCCAGATGAGATGCTCGCGTCTGGAAGGTCGCCTCCCGCTGGCGGCTTCTGCCACAGTAATATACAGCTGTCCCAGGTTACTGATGATGCTGCTTAAGCCGTCACAAGCGCCAGGCTCCGGCTGGGACTCTGGACTCCCAAATCGCCACGCCCATCATCATCCAGTTGTCCATCTGTCACACTTACATCACTCTTCCTAAAGTAAATGTGAGTTTAAGCGCGGTATCAGACAGTAGGCCGTCTCATACGTTCTGGCCTTCTCTTCCTGTTCCCGAGGGCACGGTCATGCCTCCCCAAGGTGAATGGGTTTAGGCGCATTAACCAGCTGTACATCTGTTTCTCCAAAGGAAGAATCTTAATTCATATTTTACTGTGATGAATGTGCTGTCCTCATAAGAGCTTTCAAGGTCTTCCTCTAAAGCAGCGTAGAGATCTTTTCTTATGAAAACACATTACGAAATGCACTTCAAATTGTAGAAACAGTGTTATGAATGAATGATGGTCTACAGTGGGAATTCTCATGAACAGATTGACATTGACTCATTGTGTGATTCACTGTCCTTCTGTCTTCATTTCATTCATAATTCCCTCCTCTTTAATGTTTTTTTTTCTGTGAGGAAATAAAACCCAAGGTAACTTGAATGGCAGGCCACACACTATCCTTGTAATCCACTTTTTATTAGGGCAGCCAGAGTGTTCAGAAATACGTTCTTGCTCCTTCCATATTGGCGCACCTTGATGCACGCTCTTTTATGATTCCAGCATCCTGGCATTCAAGGCTGTGCGTGTACGTGGAGCATCAATAAAGCTTTCATTCAGGGGCTGCCGGTGGTGACTCTAGTGGAGGTATTATAGAGGAGCAGTTCAAGGCTGGAATGGTGATCACACGCAGGTACTATTTGACCAGAGGGGGCACAATGCCGACAGATACAACCATGTAAACTCAACACCCTGTCCCTCCCTAGCCAAAACCAGCGCATGGTCAGGACTGAGAAGTGGGCAGTGGGGCACAATACTATGCCACGGAATTGCGCTTGCTTGCAGACCTCATTTTTCATGCATTGGAGGCTGAATCCAGCATGCTGCACATCAAAGTGCAGTGTGTGTGTGTGTGTGTGTGTGTGTGTGTGTGTGTGTGTGTGTGTGTGTGTGTGTGTGTGTGTGTGTGTGTGTGTGTGTTTGTGTTTGTGTGCACAGAAAAGGGGAATGTAGGACGATGGCTGCATTGCACACTCACACACGCTTTGTTCTATGTAAGTACTGCCGATGGAGCAGAGCTGTTTCCTGGGTGTCTGCTTGCAGCCGAACGCTCCCTCTGGGATTTGGTTCTTTCAGCGTTTGCCAGAAGTGTCAAATTCATGTTAAGCTCCAATTGGAAATGTGTGTTAAAAGATGATTTTAATTGAGCCACTGGTGTTTTCAAAAAAAATAATCTTTGTACGTTCTACAAATTAATTATGTAGTGTGTATGATTTATTCATTGGTCGGTCAAATTTTGCCGTGATTACTTTCAAAAAATTATTTACATTTGTAGATATGAACTGCCACCATTTGCCAAAACATGTTTTCCCTTCACTGAGTAAAGAATGAATTCTCCCATTAGTCAAACTTCAGCTGGAGGAGGCTGCCTGTAGTCTTTGCTTGGTGTCGGGCTGAGTGTGTTTTAGGATGGTGACCTTGATGTGTGGTGCCTGCAGTAAATTTAAAAGCATCTGTGGACGTCTCTACAGTCTGATTATGCACCAAGGGGAGCAGCTGCCAGCATACAACTTTTATCGATCAGCCCCGGGAACTGCTTCCCAGCATGCTCCATCTTAGCAAGTGTTCGTCAGCTCTGTAGCACGCCATTCATATTTTATTTCTATTTCACCTTTATTTAACCTGGTTAGCCCCACTAATATATTTTTTACAACAGAGATCTGGCCAGGAAAGCAGCTAAAAGCAGTTTGACCGAGGCTTGGGCCACACCTTAATTAACACAGCAATGATGGAATGTTCAAAAGTGCAAAAGCTTATAGAGGGAAATAAAAACAGCAGCAAAAAAAAAAAAAAAAAAAAGAGAGAGAGAGAGAGGCTGGGCCAATAATCAGCCACCATGTGTCACTAGTTGCCGTGGTAGCAAAGCCCCTCTGGAGGGTTCTGAGTTATTTACACACCTTGTTTATCCCTCCTGCCCTTTCTTTCTTGTGATCCATATCCATCCTGTCCAGGTGACTGGAGCTACCTGCAGCCAGCACTTCCAATCGCACACACAGGCCCCCGAGGGGCGTAAATAAAGATGGAGAGCAAGGTTCTCCTGCCTCGTGCGGAAATCCGTCTCACGCTCTTTTCTCCCCTGCGGAGACCGATGGGAATTGACAGTCGGAATCGATGTGGGCAGACGCGGTGCCCAGCGGGTACGGGGAGGAAGGATTTGATTGGATAAATTCCAAGACCAGTGCGTTTGAGCAGGGGAGGGGAGCGCTAGGCTATTAGGGCATTAAAAACCAACATCCCACCACTCTGCCGCTGCCTCCTGCCTCTGCCCTCAAAAAGACAGAGTAAATGTACACACACAGATTATATATATGCATACATATTGGTTCCGCATCATTTGGCCACTTTGATGTTTTTCTAAAAAATGTGGGAAGTATTGTTAAAAGCGCATTGTTATTTTCTGAGAGTGAAATAAAAGAAATGGGGAAAAAAGAGAAGTTGTGAAGGAGTGGAAGGAGGCAGGAGAGATGCATGTAAGTGAGGGTTAATCACTTCACCACGGAGTCAGTAGAAAGCGCAGTGCACTGCATCACAGGCAGTGAGAAACACTTTGATGTTGTAATAATTACTTTACATTTGCATTAGACATTCCTAATTATACAACCAGCGCTTGCTTTGTTAATGGACCTCCTTCTGTGCGTCTTTTGTCAGGATTTATTTTCATTTTCCAGATTTTCTCTTTCAGTTTTTGATTTTGTAAGGCCTGGTAATGATGAGATTTGACTGGTAGTGTACCAGTAATTAGTAGCCTAGGTGTACTGTGTCACATGACACATAGTAGTGTCAGTTACTCTCAATTTTATTAATTACAAGTAATGCACAATGTGTGAATGTGGTCTATTGGTTTTCCAGAAGCTTCCCTGCGCTTGCAGCGATCTTGATTCACCTCACACAGCCCAGCTTATCTTCTTTGAAAGCACAAAGAAAGTGACAGTTCTTTCAACCCCAGAGCCTGTCTTTCAGTGTTTTTTTTCTTCTTCTTCTTCTTCTTTCACCTCTTGTACATCTGACCTGTATCTAAGGCGATAACGACCCCGGCTGTCTCCATGACGACAGCTGCCGTGCCCACGCGCACCTCTGACCTTTACAGGGTGAGCTCCAGACAGACGCCTCCGCCCCCTCACTCCCTCTGGGGAGGAGAACTTTTCTCTCCTTTATTTTTCGGGAAGATGATCCTTCTCCACAGGAGCCCACAGAGAGTCAGTCTGCTCCTCCCAGCTCCACCATGTCTATGGGTCTACCACGGCATCATGGGAATTGTGGTTCGGCAGCATTAATGTTCCACTCCGGCCACCTGTCAGACACGTCTCCAAACTCCAGGCTGAGAGAGGGGCGAGAATCTTTACACTGTGATGTCCCTACCCAATTTAAAACAAGTGCCCATTTCACTGAAATGTCACACAAAAAAACCCAACAATTTTAGGCCATCTTTTATTCATTTATTCAAACTGACAGGCAGAGAAAGGAAATCCCTTGCGGCCATTTAGCAAAAATAAAGGCCTGTCAGTGACAAGCATGGAGTCCCAGGTTGTTGAATTACAGGTTATGAATATAAATACGCTGAGTCTTTTTCCTTTCCGTTTTCCCCATTAAGATTCCTGTCACAAAAGTAGAGTAATTTCTCTCAGCAATCATCCAAATAACCATCTCTCAAAACCTTTCTCATTGTGATTTACTGACACAGGGAATTCCGCCTCTCTCTCTCCCTTTTACTCAGACAAACGAACGCGTTGTGCTTTTGTAGCGGGGTGCTTGTTGCTCAGTCGTATGTGACAGTCTGTTTTCAGAGAGAAGGCGAGTCACTTAACCCTGCAGTTAAGGTGTTCAAACAGAATTACGCCGTGTATCAGTCAAGGCTACGAGGGTCTTTTTAAAGCCATCATCCCTTTTCACCGCGGCGGCACAGACACTCCTGAATTACATAATGACAAACGGTTACAGTCACGGTACGGAGACAGCGCTTCACAGCAGACGCTTTATTACAGAGCGATCCTGTCACTCTGTCTGATGGGAGGGACGGAACCAGAAGAGGCTGCTGTTGACTCCTGGGAACGGAGAGCGGAATCCGCTCCTGGATTTCACACTGACTTCTGCTCTTAATCACTCGATCAGCCCAGCCGTTTGCGCTCCAGCAGTGTGGCTACGCTCCCTGATAAGCCAAATATCAGGGAACCTCGTCTTAGCAGGAAACCTTTCGCTAAGTCTAATCTATGAACCAGATGTTGATGTTTGCAGATAATTAATCTATACGTGAACCAGCATTGATGTATGTGTTTAATTAGCTAATTGAGCCAAAAGAGGAGACTCTGATTGAATCTGAGTGAGGGAGAGAGAGAGAGAGAGAGAGAGAGAGAGAGAGAGAGAGAGAAGAAGGGAGAGTTTTACAGTTTTCCTTGTTCCCAGTCTCTGCTTTTCAAAAATATCTGAAACATCAACAGAAGCGGGGTGTGACTGCATTGCCCCAGCCAAAGCTATACTTTTATGATGCTCGCCTAAACTATTACTGTACATTTCACAGTGTGTTTCAGTCAAGAAGGAGGATTTCTCAGCCAGGCTGGCATGTATTCAGTTGGTGGGCTGTCTCGTTAAGGCTGAGCGGGGCAAGAAAATGGGATTCCCAGCCCTTACATTCGCTGCCAAGGTGGTTGTCTAGGTTAAGTCCTCATTCTACCTTTGTTTATGAATTGATCAGTCAGGAGAAAACATCAGCCAAAGTCATGTTTATTCATCACCAGCTCTGCTCACACATCTTCTAAGCCCAGACCAGAATGCTTACAAAATCAAGAGCTTCTGAACTGGTGCAGTGGAATTTTCCATGCGCTACGCTTTTCACTTTGCTGAGTTCAAACACCTTTCTCCTTGTTAAACTGCTGCTCACAATACAGCCCTGTGCTCCGATGGCGTCCTCAGACTTCACAACCAATCAGATAAGAGTTCACCCAGCTGTGTTAATTGGTGTTTAAGGCTATGGTATGTACAGTAGGGTTTTAGTTCTGTAACATGTCACAGTGTTCACTAAACACAGTGATGATATAGAACAGGAGTTCAGTGTCTGTACATAGATATTTTAATTGTAAGGCTGTATTGGATCTTGAGGTTCAAATACAGAGGTCGCATAACATTATGCACTACGCATAATTGCTATAATTAGTAACACACACACACGGATACACATACTCTCATACACCTTCAGATAAAGAGCACAATAAGGTGCACACACACATACACACACACAGTGGCACACAGATATTTACACATACCTAAGATGACAGCTCATATCACACATGTATGCTCCACCAAACCTTGGAGGCTTTACAGAAGTCAGGCCTCCTTTCCGAAACTGAGCCCCTGAATGGCCAGCGAGTTCATCCACCATCCCGTCATTCCCCTCTTCCATAAGGCAAACCGTGCCAACGAACACTAATAATTATTCAGCTTGCTCATTTCACCTTGTCAAGTCACTCAGGATGGTTAATGAGACCACGGGCATATTAAATATGCATCATGTTTTGCACAGGCCAAATTTGTGTTACATTGTATTATGTTAATGAAACAGCTACTGATAACTTTTAATTATGTGTGCATGTGTGTAAATTAAGTTATACTTTCTTATCTTGAGGAGACGTGGCCTGTGTATCAACCACAAGTACAGCATTACCCACAATGCATCATGATTCAGCAATTTCTATTCTGATCCAGAGGTTAATTAGACACTCCTAAGCGTATGAAATAACAGGGCAGGCACACTGACACCTAAAACCCTGAACTGATTATCTGCATATGTTGTATTCTGTATGGACGATTACAGTCATTATAAGTCATTACAATTCCATACTACAGCCACCCAATTCTGACATTGTGAGGAAAAAAATATACCTGTTGGATGTTGTGGGAAAATCACAAGCCTTTTTTTAAATCTGGTAAAGTGAGGTATTATGTGACACATGAATAGAGGGAGTTGAAAAACTTTGCTGAGTGTTATGGGTGGCTTACTGGATGGTTTTCCATTCCAGAAGTCCATTTCTGGTTTTATTGCTGAGGCTGGTGGGTGGAGCCACCTCAATTGGTTAATTGGCTGTGTAAATTGGGCTACCTATGGCTACATAGCCATGGGGCATATGGATATTCCTGTGAGCTTCAGTTGGGATTGAGGAGTGGTGAGTTTAGATGCCCTGCTCCTGGTAATGTGGTATTGCTCAGTCCCAACTGAATGTCTTCTAGGGAGATTTGTGTTTGTAATTTATGTTAACTGGAGAACTGGCCCAATATAGGAATTTTCATGTACTGAAAGATAACCCAAAGACAGGTGGATTTTCAGCTGTTTAACCATGATGCGCTCCTTTCCTTTTGTTTGTGTTTGAGAGCCCAGCTTCAGTTTCTTTGCTCCTCTCAGTCCCAAACTTAGTGGACACCATTTCAGTGCCTTTTAGAACCCCTTCCTACAATCTCCATATATAGTGGTTATTTAGTTTTTGTAACTTCCCAGTAGAAGGTGGGAAAGTAATACGAGGAAAGTGAAAGGGGCCATATTTAAATATCACTTCCTTCAGTGCATAATAGTTTGTGAAATATGTAGCGGTGCATAAATCTCTAAGTGTTTGGCGAGGTGCAGCATGCTGCTGAGAGTGGATGTCATCCCTGGAGATGAAACGCCTCCCTCCAAAAGACCCATCTCTCTGTCAGCTGGCTTTGCCTGCAGGCCTGGAGGAGAGAAAACAGCCCATAATAACCGTGAAGTAAAGTGAACTGAATCGCACATACACACAGTTCGCCAGCTGTGAATAACACACTTTGTAAAGGGGTCTTATTTTAGATTCTTCACTTTGTTATTTATTAGGAAATGATTAAGAAAGCAGCTCTGCTCCAAACTCCATCCCTCATACCCCCCCCCCAACACATTCTAATCTGCTGGATATTCTAATTTCATGTTTTCTAATAAAATCAATTTTATGAACTTGCCATTCCTGCCCATGCCTTCATTCGTTATGCAGATTGGTCAATATTTCATTATATTTCGTCATGACTTTTAAAAGACAAAAAAAAAAAACATGTCATTTTCATACTGTTTTACATTTTTTGCAGTTACACATCAAATAAGTGTTTGAAGGTGCTCTCTTTGTCAGCGTGCACCTGGAACACACTCCTGGAAAGCACTGTGCTGAAAAGCCGAGAATTAAAAAAGCCCAATTACAGAAATGCATTGAAATATGAAATATGAAATATGAACCATTTCCTGGGCTGTGCTCTAAGGCTTTGTAGTGTTGGGTCTCTTGATATTGATATGTGAGCTCAGATGCACACTGTAGGGTGAGTATGCGCAGAGTTTCGTTCTTAAACTGGCTCCACGTTGTATACCTGCAGAACTTTTATTTGCAGTAAATCTAAGCAATGTTATCACCACGGATTTAGCCTAAATGTTTATCGATTTCTAACATACCAAAAGTGTATGTTATGTGTATGTGATTGTATTTCTTGAATGTAAATTTTATCTACTGATCTCCAAAGAAACATTGCTTCATTACATTACATTAAGGACATTTGTTAGATGCTCTTATCCAGAACGACTTACTGGGCAAAGTGCATAAGAATGGTACAAAAAGTGCAAAGATATCCCAGAGAGGGGTAAAGTCCCAAGTGCCAAAGGTGATCGAATAGATTAGGACTCCCCTACCAACTATCTAAAGAGAAAGTAAACAACAGCCTAGGTTTCAAGCACAGATAAAGATACAGATACAATATTCAACAAACAGCACATACCTGTACTTGTTCCTGAGCTAGCACCAATCAAATGAAAAGTATCCATCACACATTGTTTTGATTGGCTGACACATTAATGGGTGGAGCTTAGGCAGCAGTAACGATGGTGCATCTTATACTCAGGCTGGCCTTGGCTAAATTAGTCGATTGTGGCTCAGTACTGTGGGCTTACAGGTGGCTAATGAAAGAGGCCAGATCCATACCTGCAGTGTGTGTTCTAAGGGGCTAAGCACGCACTCCTGCAGAAGGACACTCAGGAGCTTGTGTACTCTCCTGTGTTTGAAACCTCACGGGGATCACCGTAACAATGGAGCGCTGCAGCTTCCCAATTAAATCTGCTCAGAGACAGCACATCAGACAAGCACCAGTTATGAGAATGAGCTGATATTGTGCTGAACTGGCTAACGAGGACACAGCGCTGTAAGGAATACTGATGGCCGTCTCTGCGCAGTACTGCATCATCAGCACACGGACAGATCACTGCGCTGTGAACTTTTATACATGCCTCCTGAAATGTCATTATTTTGGTGACTCACAGGTAGGAAGGGGTTCAGGGAAGGAGATATTGGAAATCCCAGACTGGATCTTCTATAATTCAAGCAGTTTTGAATTGTAACCACAGGTGATGACTGAGGCAAAAGTAGAGTAGTGTGTGGTTTTGATCCACTGAATAATGGATTTGCCTGCGCTGAAATTTTCAACTTTGATGAAATAAAAAAAAATCTACAAAGGCTTTTTTCTGCATCAAAGCTAAGTTGCAATGAGATGTGCTCTCCTCTTGAATTAACTGATTAAATTAAATGGCCCGTGCACATTGTGGGACATTGTTCGAGGTCCTGTTTTAATAATACTGGTTTACTCAGTGTGGATTAATGTGTTAAGACTGATTATAGCTATATGGACTGCACAGCACTTAATGTCTGAGTTCAGTAGTGACATTGGGCAGTAACTCATACAAAAGGGTCATCCTGCATTACACGTAGGCAAGGGTTTAGGCAAGCGAACCCATTTTAATGTATAATTTTTACCTGCTGTCCATACACATTCTCACATGTGACTTGTATCTGACTTGTGTTTAGGCTGTTTCTGCAGTCTGACCTCATACACATGTACTGAGATTTCATCCAGCAGCAATATTTACCGTATAGACAATTAAACAACCACGTGCATTTTCAATTTGACATTTGTTTTCTGTAGCATTGAAATGCCAAAGCCATTTTCTGTGACATGACACGTGGGGAAAAGATGGTGAAAAATGGCTTGCAAAAATCCAGTCGTATGGAAAGTTGAATTAATGCGTAAATGGATAAATGCTACTTAAGAATGTGGTATAAAGTTGGAAGTGACTAAATGAGATTCAGAGCAAATGTTTGCTGATTTGACTTTGCAAAACAGATAAGTGAGAAAAAGCATAAGAGTTAGGTCATATGAAAGAACCGCTGTACGTGTGTGTCTGAAAGAAGTTTTGGAAAATGCTGATATAAAGTTTGTGTTCAGGTGATGGGGTGAAAATATAACCTGAAAGCACTCTTCACAGGATGGGGATTCTTAAGAAATATTTAAAAACCACGGCCACTCTCAGCCCCAAAGGGATTCATTATTGATAAGGAGAGGAGAGAATTCCAGACTGGGATGCTGACAGGGGTAATCTGGGGGTGTCCATTTGTTATCTGAACAGTCTGAGAGTATCAGAACTCCTGAGGGGAACATTAGTGCTGGGTTGCTATTGTGTTGTTTATATAAGATGGACTTATTTGTATATTTTCTTTTTTTTCTTTTTCATCATGTAACGTTTTATAATACAAATGAAACTTACGAATGAAAGTGATGTTCAACCAGACAGGCAACAAGAATGAAGGTAAACATTCGTCATAGAGAGAAATTAAAAGTATATGCGTTTAAGCTCCCCTATCGATCATCTTCAGTACAAGAGTTGTCTAGCATCACAAGAATGCTTTTGTCTTAGTATAAGGGCATGACAAATTAAATAAGCAGACGATATAGTGCAAGATTCATCTGCAATGCAGTAGACACATTACTGGAGAATTACCACATCTTCCGATCCATAGGACCTATTCACATATGATAATAATAATAAACGTGGCTCTTCAACAATCTGGCAGGTATTGTAACTAAAGTTCATTATTGTTTTATAATTGGAAGAGATAGTTAGAAAATAAGAGGTCCTCAGCCTTGACCTCTTGTCAAAATTGGTTAGTGTGTTCAGTCTATTTATTCCAAAGAAATAACTGAGCAAGAAATAATGAGTCCAGAGTAAGTCTACCCTTCAAAGCAACTTGGGCAGAATTACACAGCAGCAAAGTGCTTCTGAATTTAATAATCACAAAGTTGTGTGATTCAATCTTCTACACCATTATTAAAAAGGCAAAAGCAACATTATTTTATAATAATTATTAGCTTATAAATGTTTAGCCCAGAGATAATTGTCTAAGGAACAGAATTTGCATTTTATAGCACATTTCTGTCCTTTTAGGATTCCTGAAAAAATCCAATGTTAGAATACATTTTACTGTGATATGAATGAAGGAAAGCATACAATTTACATATATGTGTGCCGGGTTGTATACGCACCAGTTATCCCAGGGGCCTAAGTCTTATTTACCCGTCTCTTCAGTGATATTGACTGTGTTTAATGGCAGGATTAGAGAAATCCATTATTGGACTCATGTCTGTACTGAAACCACAGAGTCTCATGTCTGCAGAACTCCCCTGCAGACCCCTCTGAGTCTGACTGCGTCAGCTGCGTTATGTCTGCAGAACTCAGACCCCTCTGAGTCTGACTGCATCAGCTGCGTTATGTCTGCAGAACTCATACCCCTCTAAGTCTGGCTGCGTGTCTGCAGAACTCAGAACCTGCATTATGTCTGCAGAACTCAGACCCCTCTGAGTCTGACTGCGTCAGCTGCGTTATGTCTGCAGAACTCAGACCCCTCTGAGTCTGACTGCATCAGCTGCGTTATGTCTGCAGAACTCATACCCCTCTGAGTCTGGCTGCGTCAGCTGCATTATGTCTGCAGAACTCAGACCCCTCTGAGTCTGACTGCGTCAGCTGCATTATGTCTGCAGAACTCAGACCCCCTCTGAGTCTGACTGCGTCAGCTGCGTTATGTCTGCAGAACTCAGACCCCCTCCAGGAAGGGCAGAATCTCAGCTCACCCATTAAATCACTTACTTTAAATTACAGTCATTATCCTGGGCAGCTCATACAATTTAGTACATAAGAGCTTTCATGAAGCACACAGTGCGCAGTAGTATCAAAGAAGGATATGGAGGAGAAAAGGATAACACAGTAAGATGCACTTTGGTCTCTGGGTTATGTGACCTGACAAAGAAACTATTCAAGATGATCAATATACAAATACAGCAAACACAGTTTAGTAACAGAACCCTCGTAGCAGCGTTAAAACCATGAAAACTTTGCCTCTAGGTCTGTTGAACGTCTGGATTCATTGGTCCATCTAGGTGCTGTGATTTTGTTCAAATGTATCAATTCTGGAAAATGTTTTAGAGCACTTCTAAACTACTTATAAAGTTTAATTTCACCACCCTTTTGCATTTGTCACTTAAAAACAAGCAACTTCCCACCATTTGCTTTGAGACTTTGCCATATATTTGTCAAGTCCTCTCTTGAATGCATCAACTGAATTGTGGAGTTTTCATCTGTATATTTTTCCTCTCTGAATCGTTTCATCTCAATTTTTTTAATCAGTCACAGACAAGATCACACAACAATGTACTTTCTTTTACATTTCGAGATACATTTCACAGAAAAGGGAGTTCAAAGTCCAGAGGAATACATCTGTAAATCTGTACTGAGCAAAGAAGTTTCTGAAATACTTTTAAAAAAAAAATTTCTATTATAGTTGCTGAACCTGCAGACACTCTTTAGAAAAGTGTAACTGAAAACTTATTCCTTTTAACGGGCTTCTACAGATCTATTTTTATGCTTTTATTTTCCTTTTATCACTCCCTGTCTGCCGTATCCTGTGCTTTGCATTTCAGCCTCTGTAAGAGTGCTGTGAAAAATAAAACATCGCACACGACGCTGAATATTTACTACTTGATCTTTTATAAGTATTGCTGTTTGCTTCCGCGCCGTTTGCCTGTTGATATCATGTGATTCAATTTAACCTGAACGGACTGTCAGACTGCTCAGACAGGTGACGTGTGTTGCATTTGTCTGATCTGCATTATTCACCTAATAAACAGAAAGCCTAAGGAGGCAAGCGAATTTAGTCTTCATGAAAACGTGACATGAGCGTTTGAATGAACATCATTGCATTTCAAAGAGGCGAGTTAATATCCTTTAATCGTGTTATGGTCCAAGGTAATTACAACATCACCGGGGTTGGGGGGAACACAGCATCACATACTTATATCTTGAAATCAGTTGTGACTAAGGGCATTCATAGCCATATACAAAAGGGTATTCATATTTCCGATCTACTCAATTACAGTTGTTCATGGATTGTCACTCCTTAATATATTTTCAAACTTATTGCTTAGAAGCCCATAGCACCTCTTAATATACATAGCTAACTGGCCTAACTGTCGTGTTATTTAAGTCATTGGTTTTTACACAGCAGATATATGTGAGTGGTGCACTTCCCTATTTTGGGAAATGTCAGTTCATCAATATGGATCAGCTGTTGGACCCTATTTGGTAATCGTATCGGTAATAAGAGGAAAGCTGTATAAAAATACGCAGAGTCTGCAGCAGAGTGGAGTGTAACCGTAATGAAATGGCTTCCCACAGAGTAATGAATATGAGAGCCTAATGCCCAGAGCAGCCAGGCACCAGGACCATCACAGCAGAGCGGCCTGGCTTAGGGTGCTGCCTGGGAGGCCACTAACAGCACAGAGACACCCTGGTTCCTGTGGGCCTCCACTGATTACTGCACACAGCAGCCCAGTCTCAGCGTACCAATCCTGCATCTGACAGCACAACTCTGAAGTAGCTTTCATTTCATGTTTTAATATTCTTCAGAGAGCGGAGCAATATAGAAAAATGATGTTGTTTGTATTCAATTTAGCTGTATTTAATTATGAGGGAATGGGAGTATCAGTGGAAGTTCCATCATCTACATTTTTTCATAATTTCTATGGTTTAACGTGTATTCAGTCCTACTGCACCCAGACTGAAAAATCGTGCGGTTTTTTTCCTGAAGGTACATGTTGAGCGTTGTGCTATTTTGGAATGAATGTCTTCTGCACCCCATTTTAGGAAACTGAAAGTTTAGGCAGGAGGCCTTCAGCTGTAAATGGCAAATGAGCTGTCGGAGCTGCAGTCTCTCGGGGCAGCTAGCCAATGTGAAATGAAATAATTGTTCAGTTTCGGAATGCAGCTTCCATAGGATGGAGCCAGTTCGCTGTCCACAGCTCTCAGGCTGAGAGATAAATTAACTTTCAACCAAAGGTGTGTGTGTGTGTGTGTGTGTGTGTGTGTGTGTGTGTGTGTGTGTGTGTGTGTGTGTGTGTGTGTGTGTGTGTGTGTGTGTGTGTGTGTGTAGGTGCTTGATGGTAGGTGTTTACATATTGACCTTCAGAATTAACATTTTTTGGCAATTCTAAGCATGCACACATTGGACTGTTTTGCTGACAGCTCCATTTAATCATTGTGCTTTAGCCAGAGAGTTGATCCATTTTGCGCTTACATGCCTCGTGTTTTTGATTATTGCGTCTTCAGTTCATATTATATTATATTAATCAATACTGTAGACCTACAGTTTACTTGGATCTGTCTGTTGAAAATAAATAGCTGACTGAGGGGTCGTCTCATTTGAAACGAAGTGGAGCCTCTCTCTGAAGGTGCTGCTCCAGTTTACAGTAATTATGAATACTACAGCATGTGGCATATCAATACTGTTCACTGCGCCAGACTACGCTACGCTCCCAGCAGAATGCATCTATCAACCAGCCAAGACGTGCCATGCTCATACCACTTCATCAATATTTTTTCTATTACAAAAGAGATGAAAATTAAAAAAGTCAGAGGCATGTAAAGGCCCCATTCATTATCTCTATGCCCCCCCCCCCCTGTAAAATTCACATGGTTCTGCAGGGCTCAGTGCTGGCAGCCTGTCTGTAGCCCACCACTTGCAGGAGGACCAAACACCTTAAACACACACACAGCGCTGAAAATGGAACCATGCTTCTGCGACTGAATGACTGAAATTAGAACCGGGATTTAGCCATGTGTATGAAGTTACATGTCTGCATAATAAAATGAAACAAGACAAGCCCATTCAAATTTTAAGTGCTTAGTGATTTGCATGTTATAAACAGCAGCTGGAGCAGATTTTACACTGATTTGACATCCTAGATGGAGTTGAAAGAATGGGTTCCCATGATGAAAAAATACACTTTGAATTTTTGAACTTAGAAAACATAGTGAGAGTAAATGAAGTTTACTGTCAGATCTTTTGTGAATGGAATAGGTCTATTCAAAACCAAATTGCTTACAATTGTTTTTCAGTGAACATATATTTTGTTTTAATTAACATATTATTATGAAAAAATAACTACAATACTTGTGTAAATGCAAAGGATGGTACTGGTGGCTGAATTAAGGTCAAGGTGACCCGTAGCTGTCTGTATGATGTAAGTCCTTATCCTCACATCCCTGTGGTCAGCCATACTGCATTGTGTACTGTATGCTAATGCAAACACATGGGCAGGAGGGTTATATTTCCTCAGTAATGGCAGTGCCCCTCCCATGGGGAGTGATGGCGTGGGGACAGACATGGGGAAAATGCGTAGTTAATGCTGAAGCTGGCGTGGATCTGCTGCCCGTTTGAGTCTGTGGGTGCGAGGAGCTCCACAACACACTCTGTTGACAGGAAGGATTTCTCTTTCCCCGGCTTACCCGCCACAAGTTTTGTTTGATTTACTCTCCCACCTTGTTTTCTGTCTTATTTGTTCTTTAGAATGATTTGTTTGAGCAAAGCTAAGAGCGCCTTCAGAGACGTCTTTGATTTGATCTTGGCAGCTGAGAGTAAGGCAAACAGCATTGCTTCACCTCTATCTCAAGTTCACTTTGCTCAAACCGTCTGGACACAAAACACACAAGAAGATAGAACGGGGTTCGCATCAACCATGGCTATCTGGCAATGCAATGCTTATTTAAAAGCTAAAGAAAAGAGGTTCCCATATCAGCACCTGGAACACCCCTGTATATGATGTTTTTTTCTTCCAATTGTACTTGCAATTCCTGAAATATAAGGAGATATGTATCATTTGTAATTAGATATAGTTAATTACTAATGAGTGAAGGCTCAACCTCTCTGTTCTGCAGAGAGAGAGAGAGAGAGAGAGAGAGAGAATGTAGGACCCTGTGAACTACCTGAAAAGGTAATTCCCTTTCATTTATTTAGTATGTGTATGTATTTGCTTTATTACTGTTGATCAGTCATCCTGTTGAACAGTAGAGTTTGCATTCCTGAAAAATGGGTGTTCAAATGTGTATTCAAAGGAATGATATTTAGTGGTCAACCTAGATGAGATGACCCAGCTGTTCCCTCATTGTGAAACAATACCTCTCTCAGTTTTAGTGCAGTTATTTCAAAAATTAGCACTCCTAACTGTATAGTTATACATGATAAGATATTGTATATGGATGTTTGATATGCTGTAGAAGACCGTGGCTAATTAATTTCCATTCGGATGGTTTTTATTTATTGTGACAGTTTGATGAAAATCGCTGTACCGTGCCCCGAAATAAAGCCAGGCACCTGTCAGCCATCGGCGAAGTGCGATGTTCTCAGTTCCGCTGCCGCTCTCTCTCAGGCACGCGCCACACCTCCTGCATCCGCATCTGCGGAAGGTTCGTAAAACCGAAGACAGCGAGAAGCTAATACTGGCTTAGACACGATCACTGTGCTCAACAGGGACCATTGCAGCGTATTAAGAGGATTAGACCGCATATGAAGATGTGCTTCCCTGTATTCTGTCTTTAATTACTGACAGTTCGTACTACTTTACAGTAGATTTAAAATGAAAATATCTGAGGATGATATTTTGTTATGCTGATAACGATTTGTTCTCACAGACGTAAAAATAGATATGAGGCAATGAGCTTTGAATATTGAAATAGCAGACATGAATCAGGTTCCTTGGTATATTTTTCATACTTAGTTTTGATGTAATTTATTTATTTTTCAAGGAAAAACTTTAATTCAAACCATGAAAAATGGATGTTTAATATAGATGTAGGAATGCACCATTTAAATCATAAAATAAAAATTAAAACATTTAACTTTTACAAAAAAAAATTAGCTGCTCCTATGGCTATATAACTACAAATACACTTAGCATTTAGGTTATGTGCTTACATGTGCTTACTTCCTCTCACAGCCCTTCATTTTGTGATGTGGAAATTCTTGTACCACACACTACATACAGTCACTTTGGTTGACAACAGTATTGCATGCATTAACTTGCTCCAAGAAATACTCAGTGGTGTTATTTGATGGAAATGTCTTATCCTATGATATGGATATTCAATATTTATCATCCCTGTCATATTTTGATTTGGAGTAATTTAGAGTTTTTAGGTGTATTTAGTGTTACGTCTCCCCTTGTGGTTATGTTATAGTAGTGCACAATTGTTTTATTCCTTCAACTAAATGGTGCTGTGGGTTCAGAATGATCATGTGGCTTGGCTTAGTGCCAAATGTGTGTGTGTGTGTGTGTGTGTGTGTGTGTGTGTGTGTGTGTGTGTGTGTGTGTGTGTGTGTGTGTGTGTGTGTGTGTGTGTGTGTGTGTGTGTGTGTGTGTGTGCTGTCAAAATAAAAATCCCTTAAAGAGACAACCATGGCATCATAACATCTTTAATGTGTTTACACCATTCCACCTTTTCAGTCAAATGTCACTTCAGTATAAACTCAGATGTGTTTTAGCTGTTGTTGACACTGTTTTTCAAGGCTATGAGTATTTCAAAACCAAGAGTTTACATGGGAAAAAAAAGCACAGGGGAATGAAGAGCTAAGAATAAATTTAGCTCTGAGAATTTGCTCTGAGAGTATGAGAATTGCCTACATGAGGAATGGAAGTGTGAACTGGAAGTCAGGCTGCTTGCTCTTTGCTGCCGCTTTTGACTTGTGACCATGTGTGAGATTTCACACTGTCTCTGAGATAGTAAAGTATTCCTTTATCTGAATATCTGAAGAAATGTATAAGATGTGTGGTGTGTGAGGGTGTGAGATCTGGGTTATTTGTATGTGCCTCATGTTCAGTGTCAGTGAGTTAGCAACCCTGCTAGCTACTTCCTGGCTAGCTACTTCCTGTATATGATGGAGCTAATTAATGCACTCATCTTTTTGGCTCATTCCTTCGAACCATGGACTATTAATTGAGGGTAAAAAATGGCTAGTGCTGTCCTCTGATGATGGATCTGAAGTCTTGACAGTATGTCTTTTCTGTCATCTAGCTTGTAATATTTAATTGGAGGCTCTTTCCACTCTTTTCCAGTTTTATATTTAACAGCAATAAACAGCTTCCCATGTCAAAGCGATCCCTCATGTCGAATGAAGTGTCGGGCAACAGATGAAAAATCTGCCCAGATTTGTAACGGTCGTTACCCAGGTGATTTATATGTAGTGACCTTGAAATGATGAAAAAGTCAGATAAATCAAAAAATGATGCGTGTCCTTCCTAACAAACATAAGTTTCTGGTGGAGGACAGTAAGCAATAACACTACTTAATATTCCTCCAGTGTAATATTTATCCTCATGTCATACATCCAGGGTCTTGGTGACGGAGTTTTCAGTGAATTTTTTTTGGTCTGGACAACCCATTCATTTTCTCATACCCCCACCCTTTTCCCCCCGTTCAAAATGAACTATGCAAACCCTCCCACAGACTCAGGGGGAAGCAAAATAAAAGTGACCTCTCTGATTCGTCCGGTTCTAGCTTTCACAATTTTTCATACATCTTATCATACATCTTATAAGGGCTACTGCTAATACGCAGAACTTAACTCTAGGCAATGGAATATTTTATTTCCCAGAATGTTGTAGTATGTGCATGTTAAAATAAGTGGCTTGTAATTTCCACAATCGGTATCATAGGTTCTTTGATAGTTGGAATCCTTTTCTTGTCTTGTCATCAGTGGTGAAGGCATTATAGCTTGGAAGGCCAGGGTATTTGGTTTTGGTTTTAACATTATTTGACTTTCTTTAACATTTAAATTAGCTTTTCATTGGCAAATAGCCATGGTTGATGCGAGCCCCGTTCTATCTTCTTGTGTGTTTTGTGTCCAGACGGTTTGAGCAAAGTGAACTTGAGATAGAGGTGAAGCAATGCTGTTTGCCTTACTCTTAGCTGCCAAGATCAAATCAAAGACGTCTCTGAAGGCGCTCTTAGCTTTGCTCAAACAAATCATTCTAAAGAACAAATAAGACAGAAAACAAGGTGGGAGAGTAAATCAAACAAAACTTGTGGCGGGTAAGCCGGGGAAAGAGAAATCCTTCCTGTCAACAGAGTGTGTTGTAGAGCTCCTCGCACCCACAGACTCAAACAGGCAGCAGATCCACGCCAGCTTCAGCATTAACTACGCATTTTCCCCATGTCTGTCCCCACGCCATCACTCCTCATGGGAGGGGCACTGCCATTACCAAGGAAATAAAACACTCCTGCCCATGTGTTTGCATTAGCATACAGTACACAATTCAGTATGGCTGACCACAGGGATGGGAGGATAAGGACTTACATCATACAGACAGCTACGGTCACACTCACAGGTCACCTTGGCCTGGATGCAGTCATCAATACCGTCCTTTGCATTTATCTTTGCATATGGCTAATTTCAAGAATTGTAACGATCATATATTTGCTGTTTATTGGCATATAGGTGTCGTTGTTATAAACAGCTTTGGTAGAAGGCTGGGCTTTTCCACAATGGTCGCCACAGAGGAATCAGAGCAATCACATGACCGAATTAAATGCCAGGCAGGGAGGGAAAAAACACTGTCAAATCTGCCTCAAAGACAGCTACAAAAACAGAAGCAAGCAGGTGGAGACTGGGATACAGGGGGCGAACAAAAAGGAAAACAGTGTTACGGCACAGCAATACCAGCATATGTTCAGCATTTGATACATGCAGATATACAATTTAGACTGCATTAAATGTCTTTTAAGAAGACTCCGGCTTGAGGTTCCCACCCGTACTAGCTTCACTTATTTTTTTAAGATCAGCAATCAATAAAACCTAATTAAAGCAACTTGTCCTTGCATTGGAAAAAAACAACATTTAAACTTTTCATATAGGCAAAGCTAAGGAGTAAATTCAGCTAGTGCAAACACAGGTTAAGTCCCAGACCACTCTGGAGCATAACACTGTAGCAAGCTTTCCTTGCGTAAGCCCCGGTGATTAACCTTAGCTTTAGATTAGCAGACATGGTATAGGGTCGTTCCTTCATGGAATCTGGAAGCTACCCTATACAATAGCTAAATCCCTCATTACTTTCTGTCAGCCTACTTTTCAAAACAAATCCATTGTTCTAATTCATCATCTTCCTCTGGGAAAGAAAAACTGTTTGCCATCAACAAGAAGTGAAGCTGCAACGGTGTTTGTTTGTTTGTTTGTTTGTTTTTTGTTTATTTTAAAGCTGTGCTTGATTTGGTTAAGTAACTGAAGGAATAGCTTCTAGGGATTATACCAGTTCTTGTTTAGCAGGACCCAGGAGTACGCTTTCGGGTTTGACAGCGGTGCTTTATCAGGATGTGTTCTGTGCCTTTGAGAAGCTGCGCTGCACTGAGGAGATTCACAGCCCTCCCGTGAGTTAATTAATTCCAACTCAATTAATGCGAACAGAGGAATCTGAAGCTCAGATAAAACTACATGCTTTTCATCTGATCTGCGATAATGGGAGTTCGGTTTTGAGTAGAAAAATGAGAGGCACACTGCATGGATTTTGCCAAGAAGGAAGACATGATCGTGCGTAATTTTTTTGCTGTTGTTCCTTGGCCTTGACCAATTTAGGAATATTTTCACACAGCAGCTTTCCAGAGATAATGGATCTAAGATCCCTCCTGAAAACGTCAAGGGTGGCAGTGACAAGCAGAAGCTCCATGGCTGAAAGACACCGTGAGCAGAGCCCACCTCTGAGAGGGACCCCATCTGCTTCTATGATTGCACTAAGACATGAAACGGGCAAATGTTTCATGCACAAAAGTCTTAAAAAAACCCTTTCATCTTGTGTGAAATAATAAAAAGTGAGCAGTAATTGTGTGAGAATGTGTATTAAAGTTTAGGCTTGATGCAGTTCTAGATACTCTCTGGACTTGACAGTAAAAGATGTTGTTGTGCCTTACTGTTCTGACATACACTCATAAAAATATATATAATTTAGTTTTTTCTGTCAATTTAGATTTTGTCCATATGATTATGTAATTTCATTGGATGCAGAAGCATGGATCCATCTTTCAGTGGTGTGTGTGTGTTTAAGGTGTTTGGTCCTCCTGCAGGTGGTGGGCTACAGACAGGCTGCCAGCACTGAGCCCTGCAGAACCATGTGAATTTTACATGGGGTGGGGGCATAGAGATAATGAATGGGGCCTTTACATGCCTCTGACTTTTTTAATTTTCATCTCTTTTGTAATAGAAAAAATATTGATGAAGTGGTATGAGCATGGCACGTCTTGGCTGGTTGATAGATGCATTCTGCTGGGAGCGTAGCGTAGTCTGGCGCAGAGAGCAGTATTGATATGCCACATGCTGTAGTATTCATAATTACTGTAAACTGGAGCAGCACCTTCAGAGAGAGGCTCCACTTTGTTTCAAATGAGACGACCTCTCAGTCAGCTATTTATTTTCAACAGACAGATCCACGTAAACTGTAGGTCTACAGTATTGATTAATATAATATAATATGAACTGAAGACGCAATAATCAAAAACACGAGGCATGTAAGCGCAAAATGTATCAACTCTCTGGCTAAAGCACAATGATTAAATGGAGCTGTCAGCAAAACAGTCCAATGTGTGCATGCTTAGAATTGCCAAAAAATGTTAATTCTGAAGGTCAATATGTAAACACCTCCCATCAAGCACCTACACACACACACACACACACACACACACACACACACACACACACACACACAACCTTTGGCTGAAAGTTAATTTATCTCTCAGCCTGAGAGCTGTGGACAGCAAACTGGCTCCATCCTATGGAAGCTGCATTCCGAAACTGAACAATTATTTCATTTCACATTGGCTAGCTGCCCCGAGAGACTGCAGCTCCGACAGCTCATTTGCCATTTACAGCTGAAGGCCTCCTGCCTAAACTTTCAGTTTCCCAAAATGGGGTGCAGAAGACATTCATTCCAAAATAGCACAACGCTCAACATGTACCTTCAGGAAAAAAAACCAGCACGATTTTTCAGTCTTGGTACAGCAGGACTGAATACAATTTAAACCATATAAACAGGAGCGTAGGTGAGAGTTTAATGTTGGGGGGGACATGACGCGACTCACGATGGCTCAGTTAGAGACATTTAAATACAACAGACCTGTGTTACTGGGGGGGACAAAGTAGCAGGCACAAATATTGGGGTGCAAATAATATCCCCCTGACCCCCCCAGTTCCTACACCCCTGCATAGAAATGACCACGTACTCTTACAGTAACTCATCAAAGTTTGCAGTTGATGACAAAGTGGATCAACAGAATAAGAATCAGATTTGCTGCATTTAGGCCTCCTTGAATTGTGTTGTAGTGTGAAAGGAACGAGAGTTATTGATTGTTTTCTATAAACCGGAATTATACCCATGAAATCCTTTTACTGAGCCATTTTTGGGTGCAGGTATGACTTTTCAATCCCAGGTCATCTGTATGCTTGTTATTCAAATATGTAAATGGTCATTTTTAAATATGCAGAAAAAAAGAAAGACACTTGCACTGCCCTATTTGAAGTGGTTTCTAAGTGGCCAGTGATGCAGAAACTACCCAGATTGCAAAATGAAACTCCAATTTCCCAAATACATAAATAAAGATAAATGGAATATAAACAACACCATGTCGTAATATCGCTCTGCTCTCTGAAGAATATTAAAACATGAAATGAATGCTGCTTCAGAGTTGTGCTGTCAGATGCAGGATTGGTACGCTGTGTCTGGGCTGCTGTGTGCAGTAATCAGTGGAGGCCCACAGAAGCCAGGGTGTCTCTGTGCTGTTAGTGGCCTCCCAGGCAGCACCCTAAGCCAGGCCGCTCTGCTGTGATGGTCCTGGTGCCTGGCTGCTCTGGGCATTAGGCTCTCATATTCATTACTCTGTGGGAAGCCATTTCATTACGGTTACACTCCACTCTGCTGCAGACTCTGTGTATTTTTATAAAGCTTTCCTCTTATTACCGATATGATTACCAAATAGGGTCCAGCAGCTGATCCATATTGATGAACTGACATTTCCCAAAACCGGAAAGCGCACCACCCACATATATCTGCTGTTTAAAAATGAATGCAGTTTTTTTTTTTACAGACTTTAATAACATAAATTTCTCCAGGTCAGGTAGCCATGTTTTTTCAGAGAGATTAACAGTGAGTTTGAGAACCCTATTACGGAAGTATTACTCCATGGAAAATCTTTATTGTGGAAAAAATATCTTCATTACAGGTAACCATTGGTTACGGCTGACTTCAAGTTGTGCGTAAGGTGATGGTTTTTCCTCTGCTGGGTGGCTTGGTAATATTCTAGGAAGACCATACCTCAGCGTTTTATCGCTTGTAACCACATCATCTGGTGTGAGTTCATTCGCTCTGCATTAAAGCAGGTAATGCGGGAGAATGCTTTGCCTCGATTACATGGGCATCCTCTTCACCTGTGATATTTTTGCTGGTATTTTGTTTATGGCTACAGCCTGGGCTTTCTTGAATTAGCATGTTAGCATTGTCCCTGGCACTGCTGTGGGTAAAGAGTCTTTGATGGCTTTTCTGTAAGAACTTTTTATAGAAGATACATTACAGGTACCATCTGGTCTGTAAAAACTTCTCTCAAAGCCAGCGACACATTTCTGGTTGACTGAGAGTCTAAGTTTTGCTGCAGCTGGACTGCTGACTATGTAAAAAGTACCATTTGGTGCTGTCTTGCTAATGTTGTGGCTGTTTGGTTAGCGGTATTACTATTCATTACACGCTAGCTTGCGAAACATTGCTAGACATTAAATAACCAGGAAACAAGCTAGATAGCCAAACAAAACATTGATTGTTTTCCGACTTGGGACCTTTATCCCAAGTAAAAGGAAGTTATAAATGCAGTGGGTGGGGGAAATCTCTTGCTGAGAAGCAAGCATCAGTCTCCAGGGGTGGTCCCCAGGGGTGCTGTGCGGAAAACTATTTTAAAACTTTTAGCAGTGATATCTAAAAAAAGACATTGTTTGCAGGACCAATATACCTTAAAACGGGAGATGACCTGACTGCTCCATGATGCCCTCCTCATAGATGTGCCGATGTGGAAAAATAATTTTTCCACATCATGATCTCTGCATCGCAGAACTTTAACCTCAGGAAGTCTGAGATTAGGGTATGCTGACTCTGAGCATTAAAGAAACACGAATTTCCTCCCCTGACTTTTTTAATATGCCGCTGGTGAAACATTAATGAGTAGACTTCTGGATTTTACATTTAAGAGTTGAATGATGAATTCAGGCTAAGTGGTTATCTTGTTGTTTACGCTGGGTTATAGCACTGTGTGCTCACAGCGATTAATGCAAAATGTGAGCCGATAAAAGTGAATTTGGGCTACTTTAAATTAAGCACAAGCTCTTCAGCAGTCAGCTTTAATGCTGATTTAGCTGATGTGGTTCCTGAAATATGAATTTATTAGTTACATACTGCAGGATCAGACAAATGCTGGTAATGTGATAATATCAATAAGGAGAGCAACTGTTATGAATGATTAAGAGACATGCAAAGATAGGCTGGGAATGAGAAGAGTAAAAAGAAGTATCACAATTTACCACTAAATTAATGTTTTAACTTGAATTATGTTTTTTTCATATTTTATATAAATTTATGAATTTTTTTTTCAAAACTGCAAATTCAAAATGACCTTACTAATTGATAAAATCACTATCCTAATCTAACCATTATAAGCATCAAGTCCTTCTCTAAAAGTGATTTTTGTGCTGAGAATGTATGCAAAAATGAAAAAGGCTGTTTTCTCAGAACTGCAGTTTGCAAAAGTATAATGTTCTATTGAACATTACGGCCAAAGTATTTCTTCAATCTTGGCAAGTGATACCTCATTCTGTAGCTCTGGATCTGTACTTTAGTATCATGTGATAAAATAAAAATGTGAATTTTGCGAATGTGTCCCTCAAATATGCGTTCGGTCACATATCTTACAAGTCACCTGGTGGTGTCCATGTAGAGTGATTGATACGGGTTAGACTGAATAAAAAATATCATAAAGCTAGCCTGCCACAGTTGCACTTATAAAGTATCCAGTAATAAATACAAAGAATGATAGGCTGTGTTTTATTTTATATGGTAAGCTTATATTGGGCTGAAAAGCAAGATACAACAAAGACAGGGAGCAATAAAAGGAGAAAAAAATAGATCCCTAGAAGACTGTCTAAAGGGATGGGCTTTCGGTTCCTCTTTTTAAAGTACCTGCTAGCTCAGCATATATAATAAAAGGATTAAGTATTTCAGAGACTCTTTTTGCTTGGTGCTCATCTATAGACAGCCATATGTATTCCGCTAGACTTTGAACTCCCCATTCTTTGAAATGTAACTCAACTGTACAGAAAGAGATTACTTGGAAACAGATGGAAACAGCATTTGCTACTGTGTAATATTATTTCCTGTGACCGATGAAAAAAATTGAGATGAAGAGATGCAGGGAAGAAAGCACAGATGAAAATCTGCCGCTTATATTTTAGTTGGATTTCCTTTTTCACCTTCTCTGGCAAATACAGGTTTGAAATTCAAGAGAAGGAAAAGTATTACTGAAGTATCAAGGTGAAAATCAGGAAGTTTAAGAGATGTTCATGTATGGGTGGTGAAATGCTTCAAAAGAAGTTTGGGTGTTCTGCTGTGGGACTTCTTCCTGCCTTTAAGTATTTGGACAAAATCAACAAAAATAAGACCCAACTTCACCGATGAAACATTTCTTAGAATTGATTAACAAGACAGCTGAAAAATGCTAAGCTATTCTGAGCAACAGTAGCCATGAACCTTGATGAAAAGCTTAGCATGGGAATCATGATTCAATCCTGTTTTATACCCCAAAATGAACATATGCCAATGTCAGCTTTATAACCATTAAACAATTAAAAAAAAACATAAATCAGACCCATTTATCTATTATTGCCGCATAAAATGAAATGACCAGTATAACAGTGCTCGTTTGGTGCTCTGAATCCACCAAAATACCTAATTTTATACTTAGTTCAGTGCAGGGGTAGGCAGCGTCAGAGAAGGTGCTGTCCTGAGAATAAGGTATCTTAAGCATTAGCTTATCAAAGGGAAGCCACATCTGGGTGCAAAAAACAAATGCAAAAACGTTTAGCTGGGATTCTACATTTGTCCTCAGCTTTGTCTTGCAATTAAACACAAGCCTTCATTTGTACCTTCAACGACAGTTTGGCAGGTTCAGCAATCATGAAAATGAATGTGCTAAACTGTTCTTGCAGAGAAAAAGTGTGAAACTTGAATTAAATTGTTAGTAAAATTGAAGGAGAGCTGTTGATGGAATCCCAGTCTTAGGTTTTCTCTGTCTGAAAGAGTCCAGGCAAACATCGGCACCTAAAGATGCCCTATGGGTTTACACAGAGCAAAACACACACAAACCCTTAAAGAATTTCACCTGAAAAATCCAAGCAGAACACTCAAAGTGTATGAAGATCCAGAAATATACTCGCACACTGTCCAACAAAATCCCAAACCAATACATTTTATCACCCTTAGTACTTACAAACTAGTGTTGGTTTTTTTGTTCATTTTTCACAGTAAAGCAAAATAGAATATATAAAATTTTTCCAACCTTATGTATTTTTTGTGGGGTTGCTGAAGTAAATGCAGTGTATTTTAAACATTGACATGACTGCTGGCACATGATCTATAGCGTTAGACAAACGGCCATCCTTTCCACAAGAGATCACAATACCATAAATGTGTTCAAGAATATCTAATATAATCAACTCATCATGGTCTGTGCATGATTATTTAGTTGTTTCAGATGTGTACCTGCACAGTTTAACAGGAAAACTGAAGCTTCACTCGCCCTTTGTGGCCGAGATCCACTGTATATTCCGAGTACACTTTAGCCTTGGTGGATTTGATGCAAACTTGTGTTCACTTTTTTGTTGTATGTCACATGCCTGAGTATTTTAAATATGTTCAGTAGTTACTTGTACCAAAAAAGCCCAGTTAAGTCTAGCACCTGTCAGACCCCTGACTGTCTCTAAGTGTATGTGTTATCCTCATCTTTGATACTACTGTGCACTGTGTGCTTCAGGAAAGCTCTTATGTACTTAATTGTATGAGCTGCCCAGGATAATGACTGTAATTTAAAGTAAGCGATTTAATGGGTGAGCTGAGATTCTGCCCTTCCTTGGAGGGGGTCTGAGTTCTGCAGACATAATGCAGCTGACGCAGTCAGACTCAGAGGGGTCTGAGTTCTGCAGACATAACGCAGCTGACGCAGTCAGACTCAGAGGGGTCTGCAGGGGAGTTCTGCAGACATGAGGCTCTGTGGTTTCGGTACAGACATGAGTCCAATAATGGATTTCTCTAATCCTGCCATTAAACACAGCTCAATATCACTGAAGAGACTCAGGGTAAACATAAGACTTTAGAGCCTGCAGACATGGGATAACTGGGTCTGCAGACATGAGGCTCTGTGGTTTCAGTACAGACATGAGTCCAATAATGGATTTCTCTAATCCTGCCATTAAACACAGTTATCACTGAAGAGACAGGTAAATGTTAACTGTATATGTTCCTTGGTGCATATTTCAGTCATATATTCACTTATGCATTACAAAAAAACACTTATATTATTAATTAATAACATATTAATTAAGCAAATTGTCAATCAGTCTTGCAGTAACTCTACCTTTGAATCTATGGTAATGATAAGATTCTGCCACACTGCTTTGTGAGCTACAATTTCTTAATTAATCAGTCACACTTTCATACAAAAGAAATGATGTCCTTTTCAGACAAGAGTTACTTTGCAGAGTAAATGAGTTATTACAAAAGTTGGAAATGGTTCCAGTAGTTTGGAAACTGACTTATGGCAACCACATTGTTAGTGATTGAAACTATATTGATCGTATTGCACATATAATCATATTGCTTATTGAATATAGTATATTGAATCAGCCTTCATCAGTCTAATCCACATTGAGTATTCCAGTCTTATTGAAAACAGACCACAATGTGCGCAGGCCATTTATAATTTAATCATTTAATTCTCATTGCAACTTAGCCTTAATCCAGGAAAAAAGTCTTTGTAGATTTTTTTTTATTTCATCAAAGTTGAACATTTCAGCGCAGGCAAATCCATTATTCAGTGGCTCAAAACCGCACACTACTCTACTTTTGCCTCAGTCATCACCTGTGGTTACAATTTAAAACTGCTTGAATTATAGAAGATCCAGTCTGGGATTTCCAATATCTCCTTCCCTGAACCCCTTCCTACCCGTGATTCACCAAAATAATGACATTTCAGGAGGCATAAAAGTTCACAACGCAGTGATCTGTCCGTATGCTGATGATGCAGTACTGCGCAGAGACGGCCATCAGTATTCCTTACAGCGCTGTGTCCTCGTTAGCCAGTTCAGCACAATATCAGCTCATTCTCATAATTGGTGCTTGTCTGATGCGCTGCTTTAATTGGGAAGCTGCAGCACTCCATTGTTAAGGTGATCCCTGGGAGGTTTCAAACACAGGAGAGTACACAAGCTCCTGAGCTCAAAGCAGGGGGTGGGGGGGTTCATAGAACACACACACATCAACTAATTTAGCAATGGACAGCCTGAGTTTAAGATGCACCATGATTACCACTGCCTTAGCTCCACCCATAAATGTATCAGCCAATCACAGGCTGTTACTGAAAGCAGTGCCTTTCTTGTGATTGGTGCTTGCGCTCTCCTGTAATCCCTGTATTTGCTGTGTATACAAATTTTAATGTTAACAAACGATAAATTACATTAAAAAAAAAACAATTTTACATTTTTTAAAACTAAATTTGAAAAAAAAAATTGTCTGAAATTGTTTTGTGAATGAAATTGTGGTCCTGATATAAATAGTTTCAGAGGATATAGTCGAAACAGCCATTGACAGCTTTGGGAGGCAGACACAGTGTAGAGGTCCCTCCCTCACACATGCCATGAGGAAGGGAACACCTGTGGCCCACATGAACATGACACACTTTCAGTATTTCAGAGCTCCTGTCCAGGATCAAATCGCCAACTTGGCAAATTAAACGGTCCAGATACTGATATTTCAGTTACCAGAGGGAGAAAAAAGCAAAATAACTTTCCTTCCTCACTGGAATATATCCCTTCCAAATCAATATCACACGCTGAGGATTTTCTGAAAATTCATTTTCTCTGGAAAGCGATCCCTGTGTAAATTATGGGATATTTGTACTGAGCTGCAGTTTTGATTCAGTCACAGTTCTCCATGAGCAGCTGCAGGTGTCTGAGCTGGGGCTCTATTTCTGTTTCCAAATTGGGAAGGATTAAGGGGAGGAAAACTGTAATAAAGAAAAAACATGGCAACCCACAGCTCTTTCAGTCCCAGTTCACAGTTCTGGAAATTGAGAGGCGTGAGCCAGTGTAGCCACACATCTAAAATCAATTCACACCAAAATTAAGATAAACTCCAACCAAAACAAACAAACAAACAAACAAACAGACAAACAAACAAACCAAAAAGCCTTCCCCAAAATGTGCTGCACACATTTGTAATTTTGTAGGTGATATAATCGCCTATCAACTGGAGCCATTAACACACAAAGCAAAGCGTTTGAGAAACACATTTTCCTGTAATATATTTTCATACTATTTAAAATGGTTGCGTCAGCCATCGTGAATCTGTGTTGATTCCCTCCATTATATTGTTGGCAGTCAGTAGATGCCCATATTCAGGGCAACTTAAACAGTTTCCACTTTTACACACTGTCCGATTATACAGCTGGATTTGTAATTAAGCAATTCAGGTGAAGGGATTTGATTAAAAATCCACATTAACTACTACTGCACCTTCTAAAACACCTGAACACCTTCTAAAACAAAGTGATCTTCATCCATTTGGAAATCTGTCCTTGAAGGCATGTACCTTTTGGAACTCCAGAAAGATCAAATTTGCATTCTCAAAAAGTACTACCTCTGTTATTTTAAAATATTACAAACGCTGTGTATGTACCCATATATAAAGTTGCCTAGATAATGCAAATAAAAGTTCTGCAGGTATACGACGTGGAGTCTGTTTAAGAATGAAACTCTGCACATACTCACCCTACAGTGTGCATCTGTGCTCACATATCAACATCAAGAGACCCAACACTACAAAGCCTTAGAGCACAGCCCAGGAAATGGTTCATATTTCATATTTCAATGCATTTCTGTAATTGGGCTTTTTTAATTCTCAGCTTTTCAGCACAGTGCTTTCCAGGCGTGTGTTCCAGGTGCACGCTGACAAAGAGAGCACCTTCAAACACTTATTTGATGTGTAACTGCAAAAAAAATGAGAAGAATATGAAAATATGATATCTGATATATGATCAAGAAATATCATAAAATATTGACTGATTTCCATAATTAATGAGGGTGCAGGCAGGAAAGGAAAGTTTCTAAGATTGCTATTATTAGAAAACATGAAATTGGAATATCCAGCAGATTATAATGTGTTGGGGGGTGGTGGGGGGGGTATGAGGGATGGAGTTTGGAGCAGAGCTGCTTTCTTAATCATTTCCTAATAAATAACAAAGTGAAGAATCTAAAATAAGACCCCTTTACAAAGTGTGTTATTCACAGCTGGCGAACTGTGTGTATGTGCGATTCAGTTCACTTTACTTCACGGTTATTATGGGCTGTTTTCTCTCCTCCAGGCCTGCAGGCAAAGCCAGCTGACAGAGAGATGGGTCTTTTGGAGGGAGGCGTTTCATCTCCAGGGATGACATCCACTCTCAGCAGCATGCTGCACCTCGCCAAACACTTAGAGATTTATGCACCGCTACATATTTCACAAACTATTATGCACTGAAGGAAGTGATATTTAAATAGGGCCTCTTTTACACAATCTCTTTGCTTTCCTTAGCAGTTTCTCAACTTCCTCTGTTCATATGTCACATACTGTAATGCCTCAATTTACTAGATTTCAAAAAGCCTGTGATTTTCCAACAGCGTCCTACAAGTATTTTTTTCCTCTCACGTACAGTGCTAAGCTTGATTAGTATGGAATTTTAATGACTGTAATTGCGATAATCACCAATACAATATATAGTCATCACAGATGGAAATAATTACTTCAAGGTACAAGGCAGTCCTGGGGGGCTGCAGTGTTTTCGGGTTTTTGTTGTTTCCTTCCAATTGATGGTCATGGAAACCAGGTGCGTGGACTCTACAGCCAATCAGTGATTTTAATTAAAGCAAGTCCTGAAACACGCCAAAAACCAGCAGACGCTGTGGCCCTCCAGGACCCGACATCAACACCACTGGTATAAGGCTTCAGTTATTTCTTATGCTTAGGGGAGTCAAGTTAACCTCAGGACCACATTGTAAAGGGTGTAAAAATCAATTTCTTTTGCTGAATCATGCTGCATTGTGGGTAATAGTGAATACTTAGGCCTTGTCTCATCTACAAAACCACAATTATTTATTTGCTTATGCACACAAAATGTTGTCGGGCATTGTTGTTTAATGAATGTAATACATTGAAACACAAATTTGGTCTATGTGTTGCATAATGCATATTAAATATGCTTGCGGTCTCATTAGCCATCCTGAGAGACTGATCCTAAGGTGTGCAAGCTGAATAGTCATTAGCGAATGCTGGAACTTAATTTTTTTCCTGACAGAGATGGAAGGAGACTAACAGCACAAGCTGGCTGATGAACTCTCAGGCCATTTGGAGTGCTGCGATCCTGCTGTAGGCTAGTGTCAACCTCCGACTGTCTCCAGCTCCATCACAACAACACAACATTAGGAACTGAGTGTTCACCATCATCGTCGTTGCCTCATATTACATCACATGACCGACTCTGTTGGCAGATGCACAGCGATGCAGAATTTATCCCTAGGAAGGAGACAGTGACCTAGTGCCAGCCCCAGCAGCCTGTAGTCTAGTGGCTAAGGTACATGACTAGGACCCCTGAGGTTGGTGGCTCAAGCCCCAGTCCTGCCACAGCAAGAACATCCCTGCTGTTAGGCCCTTTAACCTCACATTATTCCCAGGGGGATTGGCCCTTGGTTAGCCTCATCAACTGTAAGTTGCTTTGGATAAAAGCATCAGCTAAATGACTGTAATGTAATGGTCCTGAAGGGCCACAGGTTTTGCTGTTTTTTTCTTTATTACGGAGCACTTCCTTTTGATCCATCACAGCAGGTGGTCACATGGTTTGCTCACCTCATCTTGATGTCTTGGGCCTGAAGTGGTTGCTGATGTTGGGGTGAAAAGTGAGGTGAACAGACCCCGTGTCCCCCCCCAAACCCCTGGACTACACCAAAGAAACGTCATAAAGGGCTTTGTGTCACAGACCAGTGTCAAACTCTATCCCCTCTTTGCTGCAGTTGAATCTCTGGGAAGGTTTAAAAAGGGTTTCTAGTGTAGGGAGGACAAAACGCAACATTGTGTTGCTACAGAAAGTGAAAAGTTTATTTGTAAATGCCATTACAAATCATATTCGCAAGAGTAAACTAAATGATTAGCTACATTTAGTGTGGACAAAGTAATTTTCTAGGCACTGCGAGAGGAAATAATCATTTAATACTGATTTGGAAAGCGGAAGGGCAGCCACAGAAAAACTGCAGCAGCGATATTCCTCACCACCACTATCTCTTCAAGCACAACAGAGGATTACATGGCCAAAAATCCATTTGTGTGGAAAATTGAAATGATGTATTTTGCTGAAGTATTACATATGTCATTGTAATTGTAAATTATTTCATTGCTTATAAAGGTCAGGTTTTTTATTGGATATTTTTTTCCCATGATTGTCTTGGTGAAGACACTGGATTCCTGGAATGGCTCTGCGGTTGGGTGGAAAGTGAGCCAGTATCATGGACGTACTCAGAACTGCTGGCTGAGCACCGGGCTGAAGGTCTTGGAGCAATCTTCACCGTCTGCCATGAACTCCTCGATCTCCTCCACGGTGCGGGGGACACAGGTGAGCAGCTCCACCCCGCTGGCCGTCACCGCGATGTCATCCTCGATGCGCACCTGGGCAGGACACCAGCAGCAGTTTCAGTCAGACACACACAAACAGGAAGTTTCACAGGAAGTACATTGTGTGCATTCAAATGTTGTATTAAGCTGACAATTTTTGTTTCTCTAAATGGCTCAAAGGCACATAGCAATGGAACAGTTATATTCTTGCAATAATTTTACCTCTCAACCATCTAACAGATTCTGTGAACATTTTGTGTTAACTTGGAGGTTCAGCTCAGCTCAGGCTATAAAAACAGTCACTGAAGACAATGGGCATTCTTCAGTTTCTGAGCTGAATTTCAACTAAATTCCTTAATTCACAGAATTAAAATATAATTGACCCCTAACCCTGATGTTGGATGGTTGTGCCCAGAATCAAAGCTCTAATGTCCAGAGAACTTTGATGGTCACAAATTACCATATTGACTCATTACTCTCATATATAAGCGATAGGTAACGTAGTGCAGGAATACGAACATGAATGTGTTAAAATGTTTCACCTTTGACATAAATTCAAATTGGGTTCCGGAGGTAATATTTTAAATTTTTTCCCCTTTACTCTCTTGCCATATTTAGTCAGCTGGCACACAGAGGATTCATAATGACCTCCAGCTACATAACAAGTGAAATGAGGAAGCTTAAAGATGCCCGAGCTGTCTCCTGTCAACATCTGGCCTCAAGGCTGTGAGCAAAACAATCACCCAAACAACTCCCAGTCTTTAAAAAATATTATTCCACCCCCTCAAGGAATAACAGTTTACTTTGCTAACGTTCACCAAACCATGAAAGTAACAGGCATTCATTTTCAAGAATAATGTGAAGTGCTTTATTCTGTGCAGTGTACTGTTTATTCAAATGATGTGGTTATCTATTTTCCCTGCAGAAACAGGTGTCAACAAAAATCAAGTCGGAATACAAATATTTTGAGTAGTGTACAACTAGGAACAAAAATATATTCTTCTTTTTTTTAAATGCCCATTGTTTATTCTCATGCTGCCAATTCAAATACCTGTTTTCCCCCCAATGTTTGCAAATGTCAGTCTGCTGTTTTCTGTATAGTGGCAGAATTAATAATTTGGGTCTGGCCGCAGTGGGGTGAGTATAGGTTCAGATGTGTATAATCAAAGCAGCGGGTGTCTATGGATCAAGAGTTTTGTATAGAGATCATACATATGAAAGTATAGATTGAAAAAAAAAGGGAGAGGGTACAGATTTATCTTCATGAGTTCATGTGCACAGACTTTATCTCTGATTGTCCTGGACAAATTTGTGTGTGTGTGGCTGTGTGTGGGTGTGTGTAATTATGTATGTGTGACTGTGTGTGGGTGTGGACAAGGAGTTGTGTGGAACATAGAATATGTGTGTGTGTGTGTGTGTGTGTGTGTGTGTGTGTGTGTGTGTGTGTGTGTGTGTGTGTGTGTGTGTGTGTGTGTGTAATTATGTATGTGTGGCCATGTGTGGGCGGGAAGGGAAGATGTAGAACATAGAATATGTGTGTGTGTGTGTGTGTGTGTGTCTGTGTGCGCATGTGTGTGTGTCTGTGTATGCGTGTGTGTATGTGTGTGTATGTAGTTATGTATGTGTGGCTGTGTGTGGGTGGGAACATGGAGCTGTAGGGAATATAGAATATGTGTGTGTGCGATTATGTGGGTGAGCTCCTGATCCAGGGGTACTTGTGTGTGTGTGTGTGTGTCTATGCGCAAATGTGAGAATATGTGTGTGAGAGAGCTCTTGATCTGTGCGTATGTGTGTATCTGTATGAGGGCGTATAAATTTGCCTGTGTCTGGCTGCATTAATGAGCCCCTGATCTGAAGGTATATGAGTGTATGGACAAGTGAATGTGTACCTGTGTGTGAGCGTCTGACTGTGTGTATATGAGTGAGAGTGTGTACCTAAATATGTGTGTGCGTGTCTGAGTGTGTGCGCGCGTGTGTGTGCATGTGTGTGTGTACTGACCCCTCCAAATCCGCGGAAGCGGGCTAGCACTGCGTTGTTGATGAAGCAGCTCTGGGCGGAGGACGCCAGCGCCTGGTCCAGCAGGTGGTCGATGAAGTAGATCCCGGGCTCCACCGTCAGCACCATGCGCTCCAGCACCGGCCGGCCCATTCTGAGACTCTTCAGCCCGGGCTCATCGATGCGCTCCACCCCCTGTAACCCCACACACCCCGCAGTGAGTGGAGCCCTCCTGCAGCTAGCTGGATAGCACCAGTCTGCTCAGCCACTGTGACAGGTTCTGATCTTTACACAACCTCTCAGCAGAAACATGACGAATCCAAGACCCTACAATCTGTTCTGTAACGGGTGTCTGTTTTCATGGGTTTTCATGGTTACCCTTCAATCAGCAACCAGGTTTGGCCTTTTGGAAACTAGGTTTGTAGACTCTTAATTACTTTAAATCACTGATTAGCTTAAGTGCTGAAACACACCAAAAACCAGCAGACACTGCGCCCTCCAGGACCTGAGTTTGACACCTCTGATCCACACACACTGAACTCCTGTTCTATATCATCACTGTGTTTAGTGAACACTGTGACATGTTACAGAACTAAAACCCTACTGTACATACTATAGCTTTAAACACCAATTAACACAGCTGGGCAAACTCTTATCTGATTGGTTGTGAAGTCTGAGGATGCCATCGGAGCACAGGGCTGTATCGTGAGCAGCAGTTTAACAAGGAGAAAGGTGTTTGAACTCAGCAAAGTGAAAAGCGTATCACATGGAAAATTCCACTGCACCAGTTCAGAAGCTCTTGATTTTGTAAGCATTCTGGTCTGGGCTTAGAAGATGTGTGAGCAGAGCTGGTGATGAATAAACATGACTTTGGCTGATGTTTTCTCCTGACTGATCAATTCATAAACAAAGGTAGAATGAGGACTTAACCTAGACAACCACCTTGGCAGCGAATGTAATGGCTGAGAATCCCATTTTCTTACATTCAACTCTGAAGCCTCGCTCAGCCTTAACTAGACAGCCCACTAACTGAACAAAATGTTTTCCTTTTTGACTGAAATACACATTGAAATGTAAAGTACTGGTTGGGAAAGCCATCTTAAAAGTCAAGCTGTGGCTGACACAATGCAGAACATATCGGACATGCCACTTCTGTTGAACTTTCACACATTTATGGAAATCGGAGGCTTGAAAACAGATGAGGAAAACTCAACATTCCACACACACACACACACACACACACCCACAGAATCACTCTTTCCTCCTTCCTCCCTCCCTCCCTCATTCTTTCCCTCTCCTACACTCCCTCCCTCTCCTTCTTTCCCTCTCCTACACTCCCTCCCTCTTTCCCTCTCCAAAACTCCCTCTCTTTTTCCCTCTCCTACACTCCCTCCCTCTCTCTTTCCCTCTCCTACACTCCCTCCCTCCCTCCCTCCTTCTTTCCCTCTCCTACACTCCCTCCCTCCCTCTCTCCTTCTTTCCCTCTCCTACACTCCCTCCCTCCCTCCCTCCCTCCCTTTTCCCTCACCTACACTCCCTCCCTCCCTCTGGGACTCACACACCTCTGGATATCCTCCCACGTCATGCACGTCGATGCCCAGCAGGTGTCCCAGGCCGTGGGGCATGAAGACGGATCCCAGGTGGACCTTGAGCATGTCATCCACGTCTCCCTTCAGGATGCCCACCTCAACCAGCTCCTCCAGGTGCACGCGGTCAGCCAGGCGGTGCATGTCCGTCCACAGAACACCTGTCCATGACAGACAGGGACGGTCACCCGGATAAGCGCCTCTTATCTCCCTGTACAACAGGGCCTGTGGAGAAAGCCTGGAGCCCCAGTGTGTGACCACCCCACTGCTGCACACACACAAGGGCCACCACCACCTTCTACAACAGGGCCTTTGGAGCCCTAATGTGTAAGCACCCAGTCACCCCCACGGCTGCAGACCATAACAGACCCTGTACCAAACCTGGAGCTCCAGTGTGCATGCACATTTCTGCCTCTACCAGCTACTCTGGCTCAATTACCTAATTGGCCTAATTGAGTCAGAGTAACCTGTAGGAGCAGCGTGCTCCAATGCTAGTTCACTTACAGATTAATTATCTGCAAACATCAACATCTGGTTCATAGATTAGACTTAGCAAAAGGTTTCCTGCTAAGACGAGGTTCCCTGATATTGGGCTTATCAGGGAGCGTAGCCACACTGCTGGAGCGCAAACGGCCGGGCTGATCAAGTGATTAAGAGCAGAAGTCAGTGTGAAATCCAGGAGCGGAGTCCGCTCTCCGTTTCCAGGAGTTAACAGCAGCCTCTCTTCTCCCATCAGACAGAGTGACAGGATCGCTCTGTAATAAAACGTCTGCTGTGAAGCGCTGTCTCCGTACCGTGACTGTAACCGTTTGTCATTATGTAATTCAGGAGTCTCTGTGCCGCCGCGGTGAAAAGGGATGATGGCTTTAAAAAGGCCCTCGTAGCCTTGACTGATACACGGCGTAATTCTGTTTGAACACCTTAACTGCAGGGTTAAGTGACTCGCCTTCTCTCTGAAAACACACTGTCACATACGACTGAGCAACAAGCACCCCACTACAAAAGCACAATGTATTAGTTTGTCTGGAGTAAAAGAGAGAGAGAGAGAGAGAGAGAGGCGGAATTCCCTGTGTCAGTAAATCACAATGAGAAAGGTTCTGAGAGATGGTTATTTGGATGATTGCTGAGAGAAATTACTCTACTTTTGTGACAGGAATCTTAATGGGGAAAAAGGAAAGGAAAAAGACTCAGCGTATTTATATTCATAACCTGTAATTCAACAACCTGGGACTCTAGGATGACATAATGATGATGTAAAGTGCACGTCTTAACAGTCAGCCAGAACAATGCTGGCATGCAGCAGGTAGCCGCACACTGAACGTTACTGCTGCCGAACCACAGTTCCATGATGCCGTGGTAGACCCATGGTGGTGGAGCTGGGAGGAGCAGACTGACTCTCTGTGGGCTCCTGTGGAGAAGGATCATCTTCTCGAAAAATAAAGGAGAGAAAAGTTCTCCTCCCCAGAGGGAGTGAGGGGGCGGAAGTGTCTGTCTGGAGTTCACCCAGTAAAGGTCAGAGGTGCGCGTGGGCACGGCAGCTGTCGTCATGGAGACAGCCGGGGTCGTTATCGCCTTAGATACAGGTCAGATGTACAAGGGGTGAAAGAAGAAGAAAAAAAAACTGAAAGAAATGCTGTAGGGTTGAAAGAACTGTCACTTTCTTTGTGCTTCCAGAGAAGATAAGCTGGGCCGTGTGAGGTGAATCAAGATTGCTGCAACTCAAGTGCAGGGAAGCTTCTGGAAAACCAATAAAGTACATCCACACAGCTGTCGTGATGGTCAACAGATTCATCTGTGGATGGTGAAGATGGACACGTTGAAATAAAACCCAAATGGAACCTCAATCATCTGCAGAGGAACTCAATACACCGGCACAAAGGAACATTGGTTGTACATTACGCTGTAGGTCCCCTGCTTTATGTGAGGTGTAAGAGCCTGTGGTAATAGTCAGGGATGTCCATGTGGATGCTACATCAGGATGTCACAGCTCTGGGAGGGGGTGTGTGCATGCGCTGCACTCCACAGAGGTCACACTGCTGGGGGTGATGAAGGCAACTGAGCGCGCTCTGTAACAGGGCAGCTCAAGCCCAACCATTGCTAAAGCCTGCCAATCAAAGAGCAGAGCCACATGGTGACGTCTCTCGTTTTGCAACGTCGTCCCACTCGCTTGTTGCTCCTTGTGTCACATGAAAGCCTTTCACTTCCCAAAGATTTTATAGAGCTAAAGGGAACCGAGTTTAGTTGGTTTATTTTGCAATATCTAAGAATATGACTGTCCTTTGAGAGCTGCCATCTTTTAGTATTGAGATGGATGGAGAAACACCGACTATGTTAGAAACAATGACGTGTCGAACAATGACATTCTTCACATTTGTTGTAATTCTATTCTGATAAATGCTTCCACAAAAACTCTTGAAAAACACAATGCACTGACTAGAAAATGAAAAAAAAAAACAGAACACAAAATAAAAGAATAGGTGTGTGTTATATTACAAGACATTGTAGAAATGAAGAAGAATTCAACCATTGTTGACAGGGTGATGTTAACCAATCCACTCGGCTCCACCTGCTTTGGTACTCAGGGCTACAGTGCGGTGAGGGGAAAGGGGGCGGGGCCTGTACCTGGTTTGATGGCCTTCATGACAGCACGGGACGACTTCAGCACAGCCTTGTAAATGGCCTTCTGGTCGTCTGTGAACTTGCCATTGGCCGGGAAGGAGCAGGTGATGTCAGAACTGTAGCAGTAGTACTCTCCGCCCATGTCAAACAGACTGCGATGAACGGCAGAAACATTCCCATTAAAACAGTACAACAGCGGACAGAAACAGGACTGATTGAAACAATTTCAAATACAGTTATACAACTGTTCCACAAAGCAGCAACAGTGAAGTCTTTTTCCAAACCATGACTTTACCCTTTTGCCATTATTACACAAAAGACAACGCCTTAACTCAGGGGTACTCAGCCAGGGTCCTGGGAGGGAGAGGGGGGCTGCTTTTCATTGCTAGGCTGCACCTGAATGTCTGTTCAACCCTTTGATCAATCACCTCACCTAATCTGGGTTCCATGGTCTAAAAACACCATATGCTGGGGCCCTTGAGGGCCCAGGTTGAGTGGCCCTGTCATAGCCAAACACACGCATCTGAGAATCTGGACTCTACGTAACATAAGTCAAATCTACACTGCTTCTCACCTTGGACACCGTACTGACTGAGAAACATTAAGCTCAGTGATAGAGGCTGTGTGGCTTTTCAAAGGCACCATGTTTCTTTAGGCAGGAGTACGGCCTCAGAACCGCCCATTTTAAATCTGCTTCAAAAGCAGACTGCGCTCCCCCAGTGCATGCCCGCGTGTACACACACACACACACACACAACACACACACACACACACACACACACAAGCAACACACAACACAACACGCATCTGCACAATTCTTCACAATTATAATACACGCACCTATCGTACCCTGCTCCTCATGAAATAACTACCCCACTTCACCCAAGCTTTGATTCCCCAGTTAAGTGCAACTTAAACTGACGAATGGAGAGTGAAATGACTGCAGGTAATAAATGTAATAAAACATCAAGTGGAAAAAATCTATTGCTACATCAAATTCCTGCATAATAATAATCTTAATAGTAGTATACAGTGCTTATTCAGACATTTAAAGAATGAACAGTAAAAGGTACGATAAAAAAGTAATTTCATGTAAAATAGGCGTGTTTAGAAAGATCTCCTAACTCTGATGCACTGTCAGCAGTGTAAACGGCTGGGGAGGGGACTCACCACATGTCTCCATCCCGGATGGTCTTATCATTGGGGGCACCAGCGTGTCCGTAGTGCAGGATGGAGGAGTTGTTTCCGCTGTTGAAACGGGGAAAGATAACGTCACGCGTATCCTGTGTTATAACATACAGCAGATCCTCGTGTGTGTGGGAAACACAGACCAACCAAATGGAGTATAAAACCAAAAGTGCAAAGATGTCTGATCATGATACATTAACCCAAAAACTATTCCATTGGCTATTACTTTAAAATATCACAAATATGATCCATAATTATCTGTAAAATCAAAAAGCTGGAAAGTAAGCCACCTAAAGTAGAAATTCAAATTGGTGGTTGAACAAATCAATTTTTGGTGTAATTATGAATTCCATGCTGTTCCACTTTGTGTGATCTTTCATCTGCACCTTCTTAGCTCATCCTTGTGCAAAGGTGAGCTCCATGCACTGTCTGAATGAGCGTGTTCATATATATGTGTGTGTGTGTGTGTGTGTGTGTGTGTGTGTGTACTCGTGTGTGCGGGAAGAGACCCGTGTTGTTGAGATAAATGACCCAAGCTGAATGCGAACTTTAACAAGTCAAAAATTTGACAACTCTGAACTGAATCACTGCATGCAAATGGCAGTGATGGTATCTCTTCCCCATTCAGTCTGGAGTGTAGGGCTGAGAGAGTGAGCTTGAGGTGGGCTCTGGTGAGAGGTATAATCTGACTGATACTGCCACACTGCTCTGGGTCTACGGTGGCAAACAGCCTGGGGCTCACAGTGACACCAAACACCAACCAAAAATGTGACATGAGAGGTGCAGCACTGAACAGCTGGAGACTCACTGCGACTGTCCTGTAAGACGTCAGACACTGAACTGTCCAGTGACAGGATTTTTGCACTGTCGATAGCCCTTGCGGCTCTGTCTGAATGACAGAATATACTCTTCTAATGTCGGTACTTTGTTTTCTGTCCCTCATAGCTGTGAATCATTTTCCACCATATTCATCCTGCTATTGACCTGTTTTTGTCTTGTCAAAAACAGCTAGGGGGCAAATTGACATCCCCATTTTTATTTTATTTAATCAATAGAAAGTTGTGACTAATTTCCATCGAATGCTTCCATTTTCTCATCACTGATCATCAACATCTTGACAAGACATATCTGAGTGTGCTACTTCCAGTTTCACACCCTTTTGACTGGACAGTCAACCCATAATTCTGAGGTTTGTGTCACTGAGGTTGGTCTGTATTGGCAGAGTAAAATCTTTAACCCTTCCAAGTCCAACTGAATACTGAAATCCTCTGCTGAGATATGTTAACACCAGAGGGGGCGGAGCCACCATATGTAACCAGTAGCCAACTGATGTGAACCAATCACTGCATTTTGTTTCAACCAATCAAAGATTGGTTTGAGCAGATGAGTGAGTGACAGTTAACCGTATCTCTACCAGTTTTCACTGTCAATGTCACTCATTCACCCATCATTAGTGTACATGCCACACACAGGTGTGTTCGCAGCTGGGAACAGGGAGACTCACCTGCCACAGATGCAGGTGTAGGAGGTGTGGCGCATACCTCCACGCGAGTAGCAGTAGTGCTGGAACAGACTGCAACAGAGAAGAAAAAAAAATCACTAGTTCACATTTTATCACATCAGAGACGAGGCAGTCCCAAACGTTCGACCAGCCCTTAGGATGAACACACAAAGCAGCTCTTTCCCATCGGCCAGGCAACAAAGGAAAAAAAAAAAAGACAAGCAGAAAAACTAACGCGCTAATCCCCACAAACCCCAATGAAATACTCTGCTTTTTAACACAATGAATTGATATTGTAATGAGGATTTACTGGGGATAAGCACACCTATTCTCCATGTCTAAAACCGAGTATTAAACATCAATCATACATTACGAGGCTAGTATTTCTGTCGCACTGTGAAGGAGATGTTTTTAGCTGCTGAGGTTTCTGCACAATGAGTCTCACAATGGATTCATATCAAATGAAAGTAAGAGGAAAAAGAGCAGCATTAATATACGTAATGTTTGTTTAATATGACACCATGAGTGCACAAGTTACTCATGAGTCATGTCAATGGAGATTTCGTCTTGGGAATTGCTTGCACTGTATGTAGCAAACATGTTTGAGGTACAGAAGAGTCCCACAGCAATTCACACAAACAAATGAAAGGCATGAAAAAGTGACCTTTCATTAGTGAAAGCACAGCCCATGGGACTGCATTAACCTTTTAATACGACATAATGACTTTCACACTTATCAAACTGTTTGTGTGCGGCTGCACAGCTACTTCATACCTGGGATCAGGATACCTTCTAGCTTCAGTCAACCACATTTTAGTATTTAAATGACAACTTCATTTCTTATAAGTGAATTAATAATCTGAGAGGGGGAGTTTGACCAATTTGCACACATCCAATGACGCGTGGATTTTCAGACTTTTTACATCTCCAACATTTTAGACTCCTGAAGCTTCATCCTCTCGGTTTTCACCCGGGCAAAGCTGGTGTGGAATATTACCTGCAGTTTCACTAATGATGCGAGCAGCTAAGAGGAGGTGCTGCTCTAAAACCAGCACTGGCTGAATAAAAGTGGCACACACAAAAAGGGGTGAATTTGCCTGTGGATACAACCCCAATCAGAACAAACCACTCAAGTACCCAGCATGCAACACCATCCCGAAAAGTGAAAACCACCATGACTACGTGGAAAGTGAAGCTGCCCTCTTGGAACACGGTACAGTGAATCGGTTTAGCACCTGCAGGAAGCTCATTTAGACGGACATAGAAAAGTCGTGAGTGGCTTTGAGTGCCGGGCTTTCACTTCTCCACTGGTGGCTTGACGAAAGCAGCGCAGTTCAGCGCGATAAGCACGGCTGATTTATGGGTGTGAGCAGTAGTCTCCAACCAGCCACTTTACCGCAGTTAGGGTCGATATAGGGCGAAGGAGAAGATTTCAGCATAAACTGTTTTGAGTAGAGGGTCGTGTCCAATATGCCACAGCCTGCTCTCTGGAGAATCTGACCAGTGTTTGATCTGCCACAGGTGTGGGATGCCAGGTGCTGCTGCAGTAAGCTCTGATCCCACACGGTAAGGTTATAGCGTATTAAGATCGCTTCAGATCTGGCCCGCTGGGCTCAGAGTTTAGGGGCAGTACTGTAAATCTGATTTGGTCTGCTTGACCTGCTTCTCCATGAAATTAACAGAGATGGAAGAGTCGGTCGTGTTCCTGTTTGGATTTTCAAAGTGGTCCGACTCCGGTAGAGTTGCCTCACATCCTGGATTTTACAGGACTGTTTGTGTCGACTAACCAGGAAAGTATTCAAAATGTCAACCTCCCTCCACATTCCCCAGGTGTCCCAGTTAATCTTTACAAAAAAGAGTTAGCAACCTGGACTCCAGTCAGTTGACATAATCTACAGTACATGGATGCAGCTATTTTTAAACTTGTCAGAAAATACTTGCCAAGATATGTGAAGCTGTGGTACATCTCAGATATTTTTCAACATATTTTTCAGCTAATCATTTCAGATATTTTAACTACACAATGCCCAATTACTTTTATTACTTCCCTGAAGAGACATCATGCAAATTAATTTGTTTCAGTCACTGCAGAATGATAATTGCTTCTGATACATAATTTTGGCTGTGATATAACTGAATGTAAATTGTTGTATTTGATTCGAAATTAAACCTTCTGACTGACTCAGTGTATCAATGGCTTGTTCTCATTAGTCATGCTTGGGTATAGGGAAACTATTCTGTTTCAGCAACATTTAAAAAACACATTATTTGTTAGGAAAACGAAGTCCCACCCACTCCACATAATATGTGAAATATGGATAACGCAATAAGTCACTGACAGAGGATGTAAACTTAACTCTGTCTGATCGACGTAAAGAATGTCTTGCTTTCACCTGCTGTGCCATACTGAGTGTATTTTCAAGATCTCAGTTTTAATTCAATTAAAACTGCAAAAAGTTGATACCGTTCTCAGTAACTTTTCAGGAATAAAACTAACATCTCACTGCGCCTTTTAATTTAACTGTCACTTACAGGAAGAGTCCAAAATAGCACAAAGCACGCAGGTGATTAAAACTAAATGTGAAAGCTCACTGTCGTCTCTGCAAGCGGGCTGGAATTCCAGCGTGCATTAAAATAAGATAACAGCGCACGTTCGGAGCAATTGCTCTCGACCCAAATCTTTAGTTTAACGTAAATATCCACAAAGAGCCACGCACGCAACACAGGAACCGAGCAGCGTTTAGCCTTTCAGGCGTGTAATAGCATCATTCGGAATCACGGGGGGAGAATCCAGCGCAAAGCAGCCGCGAGGAGAGTGGAGATGATAGCGGAGGCTGAGATCGCGGCTGCGCGCTTCTAAGAGCCAACCTGGAGCGGCGTCTCTCTCTCTGTGAAGTGCCACACTTCATTAGCGATACGGGAGAGAACAGCGAGGGGAGCTATCCCAGCTCCGATTATTTACACTTCTCAAGCCACCGAGATGAAAGTTTTAATTAATACCACAACAAGTTGCCAGCTCCCGTTTTCCCAGAACGCCTGGAAATCACATTATTCTCTATCGCTGGTTCAAATAAAATCTTTTCGCCAACGCGTTCAAATGTTGTGAGAACAGTTTCGTGGAACCATGACTAAGTCGCTAAACTAAGAATATCACCCAATGAGATGCTCTTCTCCTCGAAACTGTACCTTTTAAAATCCAAACAGCATTTTATACCAATTACTTTTGGTCTTTGCATTGCATTCTCCATTTGTATTCATTCTTTGGTGTATTTTACTTCATTCCTAGACAGTCTTCCGTTTCTTCTCTCACTCTTGAGTCAACACCAACATGACATTTGCGAGTATCTGTAACCCAGGTGACACACAAAAAGAGATGGTGGTGTTTTTAATTTGTGTGTTGAACAAGGCCAACGTGTTATATGTTGATTGTCATGATGTAGTTATTATATAATTATGTAACTGTTACGGAACAGATGTTTCACATGTGTAATTGACAGCATTGACTTTTATTCCATGTTATCTAAACTGCAGTTACTCAGTAATAGCCTGTTAACAAAGTTGTTATAACACAGTTACACAAGTGCATATGGTAATGAGAAAGTGAGGTTTCAATAGTTAAATGAGGTTGTCCAAATTCCAAAAATGGGAATGGGATGCAACACTCCTTGTAACAAACCAGTCAAAACTAATCATTAAAATGCCCTTCAAATAGAATAAGGGGAAAAAAATCCTACACAAATTAAAAATCACCTTGACAAAAGGCGCACAGAAGGAGGTCCATTAACAAAGCAAGCCCTGGTTGTATAATTAGGAATGTCTAATGCAAATGTAAAGTAATTATTACAACATCAAAGTGTTTCTCACTGCCTGTGATGCAGTGCACTGCGCTTTCTACTGACTCCGTGGTGAAGTGATTAACCCTCACTTACATGCATCTCTCCTGCCTTCCACTCCTTCACAACTTCTCTTTTTTTCCCCATTTCTTTTATTTCACTCTCAGAAAATAACAATGCGCTTTTAACAATACTTCCCACATTTTTTAGAAAAACATCAAAGTGGCCAAATGATGCGGAACCAATATGTATGCATATATAATCTGTGTGTGTACATTTACTCTGTCTTTTTGAGGGCAGAGGCAGGAGGCAGCGGCAGAGTGGTGGGATGTTGGTTTTTAATGCCCTAATAGCCTAGCGCTCCCCTCCCCTGCTCAAACCCACTGGTCTTGGAATTTATCCAATCAAATCCTTCCTCCCCGTACCCGCTGGGCACCGCGTCTGCCCACATCGATTCCGACTGTCAATTCCCATCGGTCTCCGCAGGGGAGAAAAGAGCGTGAGACGGGATTTCCGCACGAGGCAGGAGAACCTTGCTCTCCATCTTATTTACGCCCTCGGGGCCTGTGTGTGCGATTGGAAGTGCTGGCTGCAGGTAGCTCCAGTCACCTGGAGAGGATGGATATGGATCACAAGAAAGAAAGGGCAGGAGGGATAAACAAGGTGTGTAAATAACTCAGAACCCTCCAGAGGGGCTTTGCTACCACGGCAACTAGTGACACATGGCGGCTGATTATTGGCCCAGCCTCTCTCTCTTTTTTTTTTTTTGCTGCTGTTTTTATTTCCCTCTATAAGCTTTTGTGCTTTTGAACATTCCATCATTACTGTGTGAATTAAGGTGTGGCCCAAGCCTCGGTCAAACTGCTTTTAGCTGCTTTCCTGGCCAGATCTCTGTTGCAAAAAATATATTAGTGGGGCTAACCAGGTTAAATAAAGGTTAAATAGAAATAAAATATGAATGGCGTGCTACAGAGCTGACGAACGCTTGCTAAGATGGAGCATGCTGGGAAGCAGTTCCAGGGGCGGATCGATAAAAGTTGTATGCTGGCAGCTGCTCCCCTTGGTGCATAATCAGACTGAAGAGACGTCCACAGATGCTTTTAAATTTACTGCAGGCACCACGCATCAAGGTCACCACCCTAAAATACACTCAGCCCGACACCAAGCAAAGATGTCAGGCAGCCTCCTCCAGCTGAAGTTTGACTAACGATGAGTTTAATTACTTTACATCTCTCCTTTAGCAACACAGTAAAAACATATTTTTTGGCAAATGGTGACTAATGAATAAATCATATATATACACACTATTTACTGAAGATGTAGAAAGTACAAAGATCCAGCTTAATTTTTTTTTTTTTTTTTTCAGAAAAATAAAAAAAAATTGTGGTTCCATTAATAAAGCCTGTTGACACACATTTCCAATTGGACCTTAAAATGAATTTGACACTCTTCTGGCAAACGCTGAAAGAGCCAAATCCCAGAGTGAGCGTTCAGCTGCACGCCTCATACAGCCACACAGGAAATGGCTCTGATCCATCGGGCTGTACGTACGCAGAACAAAGTGTGTGTGTGAGAGCGCAATGCAGCCACCGTCCTACATTCCCCTTTTCTGCGCACACACACTGCACTTTGATGTGCAGCACACTGGATTCACCCTCCAATGCATGAAAAATGAGGCCTGCAAGCAAGCACAATTCCAGCACGGCTTTCGATAGGATATACCAACCTCCAGGGACATTAGCACATGGATGCTACCTGGAGAAACGCACAGGAACTAAAATCAACAGTTTGTATTTATCTTTTGCTGGAACGCTTGTGAAAGGTATATTGATTACACACGGTACGGGGGAAATGCCAACATTTGTTAGAATAAGCATTAAATAAAACTCAGGATACCAGAGTTTTTCCCCACCTCAGCATTTAGTGCAGACTACAAATTGCATGAATCAAAGCTTTTTGTTCCTTTGGAGTTATTTTTTTGACCCACTTTGGGGACTGAAGGGTTTCAGAGCAGTGGCCTGCCCCCACGATCAGCTTCTCAGCCCTGACTTTGCCCTGGTGCAAGCTAAGGAGGAACAGGGTGTTGAGTTTACATGGCTGTATCTGTCAGCTTTGTGCAACAGCGCCCCCTCTGGCCAAAAAGGCACCTGCAGTGACTGTGCAGTTCAGCTGGAGGTGTGCTGAGAGTGACATTCCAGTTCAATCAAAGCTTTATTGGTGCTCCACCTTACGTGCACAGCCTTGAGCGCCAGCATGCTGGTATCCTTAAAGAGCGTGCATCAAAGTACGCCAATATGGATGGAGCAAAAATGCATATCTAAAACCTCTGGCTGCAAGAAGTGGATTACAAGGGCATCGCATGGCCTATCAGTCATTTATTTCCTCACTGAAAAAAAAATCTTGTGGCTGATTAAAAATGAAACACGAAGTAAAATGACAAAACAGACCTGAATTTTAGATAATATTAATTCTATTTTTTTTTAAAATCCTGCTGTAGGCCTTCATTCGACCTTAGCAAGATTTCTGCAATGTGAAGTGCATTTTCTCCATGTATTTTCATAAGAAAAGATCTCTTCGCTGCTGTAGAGGAAGACCTTGAAAGCTCTTATGAGGACAGCACATTCATCACAGTAAAATATGAATTAAGATTCTTCCTTTGGAGAAACAGATGCACAGCTGGTTAATGCGCCTAAACCCATTCACCTTGGGGAGGTATGACCGTGCCCTCGGGAACAGGAAGAGAAGGCCAGCACGTATGAGATGGCCTACTGTCTGATACTGCGCTTAAACTCACATTTACTTTAGGAAGAGTGATTTCAGTGTGACAGATGGACAACTGGATGATGATGGGCGTGGCGATTTGGGAGACCAGAGTCCCGGCCGGAGCCTGGCGCTTGTGACGGCTTTAGCAGCAGCATCGGTAACCTGGGACAGCTGTATATTACTGTGGCAGAAGCCGCCAGCGGGAGGCGACCTTACAGACGCTAGCATCTCATCTGGGTTTATGCTTGCCAGTTTAAAAAATGGATTTGTGCATTCAAATCCAATCAGCCTTATTGCTAAATCCTTTTGATTATTAAGGAAAACAATCTTCTGGGCAGAGGTTATCTGTGGTGACAGATGACATTAAAGCATACGCAAAGCTACTGTTACAAAAACGCTTCCTAATCCTGACCCCTTCCCATCCTGCAGCGCCCCCTACAGCCCACTGCCTGTAACAGACTTGCATGTAAAATTTTTGGTCAGAGCTCCTCTGTGCTTTGGGCACTCATGATTGTGTTTGGAGGTTCTGTAATGTGGTTTAACCTCATAAAACATAAGTACAGGCACAGTATGTAAGAGGCAAACCCCCCACAAAAAGAAGAACAATTGCATGATTTGAGTATTATTTTTTATTTAAAAATTGAGACTTTCAAAGTCATGTTCTAAGTTTCTAGAAAGGTTTGTAGAATGTATTCTATGATCTCTGGAAAATACCACATTTACATTGAAGCTTCTGATTATCTTTTGTTGCCCTTTGATAATTTTCCCTATTGATATTTCATTCCAAAAAATATCAAAAATTAGCAGTTCTAAGATAAATGAGATTATCCAAAGGACTGAACTTTTTGAGTCACAAAATAATTTCATACTGTCAGACAGGAATGATTTTAAAGTAGTAGAAGGAATCAGTATTCACAGATGTTAATAAGTGTGACCTGTAGCTATTATTTCTCAATTATTTGCAGACTTGGCTTTTGGCCCCCAAGTTAATCAGGATACAAGAGATAAAATCTCATAGCAGGCTATAACCTTATCTTCACTAACACCATCAGACAGTTATATATTTCTTCTCTTTTATGTTTTTCTTTCATTACTCTGTTTAGGGGGAAACTAAAGTCTTCATTTTCACTCTGCGTTCCGCTTTATCACTCTACCAGAAACACTGTCAAGACAGACAGTAATATGCGCTACCATTTTGTTTTCAAACAAAGTGAAAAGAAAATGAAAAATGGTGCAGTTTAGAAAGGAAAGTAACCCAGCGCTTCCCCTGGCTTGCCTCAGACATTCTGTGTGAGTAGGAGGGTGAGCGTTCACCTTTCTGTTCCTCAGGGTTTAGTGAGATCAACGCTGTGCTTTTCACTGGTAATGCAGATGCATTTTCAATCGATAGGCTTTGTAGTAATTAATGTGAAATGCTCCTGTAATATTCTTGCCCATTATGCTTGCTGAATGCACATATTATGTCATGGCCAAGGTGCCAAGCTAATGTCTGTGTTGGGATTAATTAAGCGTGATGTAACCTTACTTAACCTTGGTAGGGCAGTGGGGACAGCACATCCCAGGCTGACTGCACTGTCTGGGCAGAAACAGAACAAACACTGGGCTACAGCAGCCTGGAGCCTGGAGCCTGGAGCCTGGCCCAGCCTTCAAAGCCCCACACAGGTCTCTGACCCTCACCTAATACCCCCTGCTGTGAACCAGCCTGAGGCCCGGCCACCATCCCCCAGTCAAGCAGACCTCTAATCTCATCCTCCCAAAACTACAGAGGGACACCTACACCTGGAGATCAGTGTAATTACACACCCCGAGGTGACGAGGACACACCCCCGATGGCCTCCACCGAGCTTCTGGAGGCTTCAGTGGACTGTGGTTACCCACAAACGAGTGCAGCGTTTCGGAGGCTACTTTTACAAAGTGTGAGGTTTGGACACATTTAAATGGCATCACTGGATGATTAAAACACGGCCGAGTCACACACTGCCTGCCGTCACTCCTCATTTACCCACTAAGGTAGGAACGGATCAAAATCACGAACACAACAGAAAGTACCCTGAGAAAACCGATCTGCAGTTCCTGAGAACCACGCAGCTCTGTCTCCAGGTGAGTCGGGCTGAATTTAGAAAGGACGGGCCTGACGTCAGACGACAGAGAAGCGCTTTTAACCAGCGAGGGAACGTCTCGCAGCCTGGAAGAGAACGGCTATAAAAAGCCCTTTCTTCACAGCGCTGTTTTCTTCAATTAATTTTCGGCTTCGGGAAGTGGCGCGTTTGTTAGAGGCAGGAAGGAGAACGTGGTGGCAGAAGGCGTTAGGTTCTCTTTGCGCTGAAGGTGATTCTGTGCGATCGGGTTGACTCATTTCACTGAGCTCCACACCTCTCCCCCGGCCCACTGCCATGACGTCTGACATTCGGGGGGAGAAATCAGATCGGTTACAACGAGCAAACGCAGAAGAGTGTTTGGAGCAGAGAGGATCTTCTGAGACCTGCGGGCTGTGGCAGATATGCAGGACTAGGATAAACCGTACAGCTCAGATGACAGCTACAATACTCTGTAACACTGTCAGCTTCAGTACAATAAAGAAAAGATATATAACAGAGACCAATCTTTTCAATCTGTTAGCCAAAGGTAAGGGTGCTTTGGACAGCCCATTGAGGGAATGTTGGTTTCAGA
>CM040755.1:4350526-4355526 GCA_022829145.1 Albula goreensis | reverse complement strand
TTCCTCTTTGACAGCTTCCGAGTTTCTCTTTCTGCGTATGACATGAGTACACAAACAACAGCACTGAGCTTCTTACTAAGGACTTACAGACAGACACTGTGAAATTCAGCCACTTGGAAACAACCAGAGACACCTGTGCTGTACTTCCGTTGTCAGACAAGGCCAAACAAATGCTAGAAACGGTTATAACAGTAAGAATCGATGGCAAACCATGGTGCAGGAGCAGTGCCATGGAGTCTTGCCGTTACAGACGCAGCTCAGGGAGACGAGGCCGATGCCGCGCCCGACACACCAGCGCCCCGACCTCAGGAGGGTCCTAACAGCTCCCAGAGGGGCCGTCCTCCTCAGCACACTCCTCTACCCCAGACCAGTTTTTCGTAAACTGCCATTATTCCTTAGCACAGGAGGGTACTTAAAGACAGAAATGTAAAGTTTTGAAAAATGTGGATGAAAAAAATCAACATACAAAATAATTCAGAATATACTGACAAAAGCGTTGTGACATGTGAGATATACTTCGACTTAAACAAGGCTTAAATGATCTGCTATCCAAAGAAAAGAACGGAACAACACAACTGCTGTATGAAGCAGCACCACCTGCACTGTGAAACACAACAGCAGCGAGCGTGAGAGCTATTTGCAAACAAAAGCGCAGGTGCTCAGAAGAGACTGGATTACACACAGCGTCTGCCCCTTAGATTTGAACAGAGAGTGAAAAACAGCTTCTCCTTCTCCAGCCTCCACAAATACAAATCAGAAATATCTGTGCAGCGCACAGCTCAGTCTGGTGTTTGTTCAGGCGCCAGACTCACATCCCGGTACTGAAGGAGTCAAAAGCCAGGTTTCATTTGAGGATGTGCCATGCAGGTGGCAAACATCAAAGCCAGAGGCCCTGGTCCTAGAGAGCCAGATCGCGCTGTCGTTTCTGCTTCGTCCAAAATAACGCACATCAATAGAATCACTATCAGGCTTAATTAACACAGGTGACCATAGGCACTACATGCAAGCACTCATCATTTCACAATTAAAGCTTGTCCAAGTCCGAAAATCAAAGTCAGCGAAAGAATGTCTATTTAGGCCATAGATGTCAATTTTCTATCTATCCTGCTCAAACGAATTCCAATGTGCCATAACATACATTTACTGCATATACCACAGATGTGACCTGGCTAGTCTGTCATAATGTTATTGAACCAATGAGAAGGGAGCTACTTTTTGGGCTAATTCCCTGGATTTCTATATCATCCGTCTCTGCTTCCATTCGTGAGTATTTCTTCTTTGAGTTAGCTCAGCAACTACATTTGGCTGGGGTGGTTTTAAAAGACAACACGGAAAATGCTGGAAGCTGGACGCTCACTCCATCCACAGATAGGACTACATCGGGAAGTACACAAGGGCAAGATGGCCACAGATGCTGCATAACAGCGGTGTACGGAAAAGTGAAATATGAACAGCAAGCTCAGATGATTGAGTTTTAATCTAATTTAATCTAATTGGTGGCTGCATGAAAGACAACAGAGCTAGCGGACCGTATAACTAGACAGCAGTGAAAAAAAAAAAAAATGAGTGGTGTGATGACCTCGCTAAGGACAGAGTCTGGAAATAATATCAGGGTAAAGACAGATAAAATGTCAAACTTTGAGAAGCATAGATTGTTAACTGATAATAAGGTTTCAACAACTTCTGCACAATTACTTGCTCTACATACACATGCAGTGAGCCGCCTGAAGAGGTTTCCTGGAGAGGACTGAGAATGAGAGGGAGAGAGAGGGCACCCCACACAATGCCATGTATTTTAAGCAGAAGAGCAGAAGATAAGTGACAGGTGCAGGGACTTAAATATTCAGTTGTTCTGACGAACTGCAACCTGCAGGACGAGGCCGAACATTAACTCACAGCTGTTTGGATTCTCCTGTTTGGATAAATCGCTCCACAGCTGACTGGCCAAGGGTTACACAATGCAATCTATGGATTATACCACAGTTTCAAATGACAGTCACAATGGCACTGAAGTTTGACGACAAGGTAGATATCAAGTTATTGGGAACGCAGGCACCGAGAGAGAGTCGGGTGGGTGGGGGGGTGTGTGCAGGGGCTAGGGGTGATGAGAGGGATTTCGTAAAAATACAGTTTTCGATATTTCCCTGTTGTGCCCTCGGTGAAAACAATGGAAAACAAAGCAACATGTCGTTTGGCAGCACGTGTGGAAATTGTGCAGAGAATTTATGGGGATGTTCTGGGGGGTGGGCTTGTTAGGGTTGTTTACGGCGTGTCTGTGCAGCGAAGCGTTCTGTTTGTTTGCTGAGGGCTCTGGTGAGTCCTGGCATTGTGGCGTGGGCAGAGTTTCAGCTGGGCAGCGGCATGGGGGAGTGGGGGGTGGGGGGCAGGTCAGTGGTGACAGGCGTGGGCGCTGACTGCTGGGTGAGTACCGTGGGGGGGGGGGGTTGGGTTGGGGATCACAGTGGTAGGAGGATGATCTGCTCTTCATAATTTACCCCACCTGCCCCCTCCAACCCTCACCCCCAAGCCTTAGGCCTCACCACTCACTGTACCCCTAGGAGCAGAGATGCCTGCCTCTTTCTCTCCTCCTCATCCTCCCTTTCTGTATTCTCTCTCTCTCAGCCTTCCTCTTTCTCTCCAACCCCCCTCACTCTCTCAGCAAGGTGAGACGCCTGCCTCTTTCTCTCCTCCTCAACCTCCCTCTCTGTATTCTCTCTCTCTCTCTCTCTGCCTTCCTCTATCTTTCTCTCCAACTCCCCTCTCTATCAGCAAGGTGCGACAGCTGCCTCTTTCTCTCCACCTCAGCCTCCCTCTCCGTATTCTCTCTCTCTCTCTCTCTCTCTGCATTCCTCTATCTTTCTCTCCAACCCCCCTCTCTCTCAGCAAGGTGAGACAGCTGCCTCTTTCTCTCCTCCTTAGTCTCCGTCTCTCTAACCCCCCTCTCTCTGACGGAGGTGAGACACCTGACTCCTCCTCCTCTCTCTCTCACGCTCTCTCTCTCTCTCTCTCTCCCGCTGTGTCCTTCCCCTCCTTCCTCTCTCACGCAACCTCTCTTTCCCTCCCTGTCAAATCTCCCTCCATCCCCACTCAGTTCCCTTGACTGGCATGACAACATGACTCTCATGCTGCCAAAACACTGATGAATTTACAGCCATAGCGCACGATCGTAGAATAGAGAATAACGGTAATGAATACGCAGAGTCACTCAGCCTCTCAGCATGAGGCCCCATATGGTTCTGCTAATGCTAGCAGTTGCTCTCCTGTCTTATTAAAGTAAGACAACTGCTGCTGATCAGGAAGCTTTTGAAATCCAGCTCTGTTTCCACCGTTCCCTCCCTTAGTGGGAGCACAGCCAGTCCTCTCTGGGCTCTCTCTCTGCGTGTGTCTCACAGCCTGTCCTCTCTGAGCTCTCTCTCCAGGCCTGCGTGTGTCTCACAGCCTGTCCTCTCTGGGCTCTCTCTCCAGGCCTGCGTGTGTCTCACAGCCTGTCCTCTCTGAGCTCTCTCTCCAGGCCTGCGTGTGTCTCACAGCCTGTCCTCTCTGGGCTCTCTCTCCAGGCCTGCGTGTGTCTCATAGCCTGTCCTCTCTGGGCTCTCTCTCCAGGCCTGCATGTGTCTGCTCTTCTCAATGGCCAGGCTTTCATCACCTGTCTCTGTAGAAGAATACTTTTTTTGTTTTTCAAACCTGGATTTGAACAAGACTTGCATACCTGCCTGATTCAGCTCTGCATACATTGTTAGGGATATGTCTATGTGCTTGTAGTACATTTTTACAGCATTCTGCCACAGAATCTCAGCTGGTTGGTTTTTCTCCCTATACTGTTGTCTTGCAAGCTGAGTGGGTCCCACATTTTAGACAGATCTTGTCAGGAATGATAGCATGATCAAAAATTCGAACTGAAATTTAATGTAATTTTCTTCGGATGGCACTGATTGCCAGACCAAAGCTTCTTGACAAACTGTTATTTGAGGTAACCATAAGCCACTGTGTATTCAAGTTCAGTATCACCAACACTCTACCAGAGTGGTTTCTGCTCTCCTGCAGTGTGGGCTTTTGTAGACTACCAGGGACCAGGTCTGACAGTACTTCTCCAGCAGATTCTTCACCCTTGTTCAGTGCATGACCCAGTACAAGGTAATTTGCATTAAGCAAAATTTAACTCGTATATAATCTACAGTAAGGCCAGTAGCTGAGAATACACCGTTCCAGTAACACCACTACATCATTTGCATAGATGCTGAAGTTAAACAGACGGACTAAAACCGCCAGCCTGCCTCACCCAAGATCCTTGAGTGAAGATCGAACTATTAGAACTTCAAACTCTGGCTAATTTTCTTGCCATTATTATTTAGTTCATATTAGGATTTAATGACAGCACAAGCTTTATCCCCTGCACCACTTTTCAGAGGTTTGTAATTTACACCCCCATTCCAAGGTTAATGCAGTGGTTTACTGAAGTCCATGAAGCAGGCAGGATTTGTTTCCTTTATTTTCTCCATTTTTTGCCAGCGGACTCGTCTCCCTAAGTTAAGGTGTGCAGGGTGAAAACAAGATCAGGAGTGCGGTTTTTGGAAGAAAGCCAATCTGACTTTTATTCAAGACGATTTTGTTTGTTAAGGAAGACTTTTTGCACGCACGCACACACTCTGGATAGGAGGCCCTGGTCACAGCCGCAGCCTGCCTTTGAACACGCAACACCGGGCTGAATAATTTAAGTAAGGTCTCCTCCTCTCTCTCTCCCTGACCCTCTTTCTCTCCCTCTCAGGAGCTGAATCACCTGCCCTCCATCTCTCTCTCACTCTTTCTCCCTCCCTCTTTCCCTCCCTCTCCCCTCTTTTGCTCTTACACCCTCTCTCTCCCTTCCAGCCTGCCCTTCACTCTCCTAGCCTTTCTCTATCCTGCTTTCTCTCAATTCCGTTCAATTCAATTCCAAGTGCATCATTGCAGCAACAATATTTACATCGGTATGTAAATGTGTTTGTGTTTGCATATGCATGTGT